>JAGVVM010005888.1:0-19954 GCA_019149425.1 Psidium friedrichsthalianum
GGAGGACAAGGGTTTGGAGTTTCTTTCCCTTTTATTGCTTTGTTTTGTTCTCTTCCATTTATGCCCTCCTAATTTAGGCACAATGGCTCGATTTATTTTTACGTAAATAATCATATTCAGCATGCACCGATTTTGTCTACTTAATTAGAGAAAAGGTGTTCTACTTTTACTTATTTATGAGAGAACCAAAAGTGACGCTGTTTTCCACCTCTTTGGAACATGAGAAAGCATTAATCCCAAAATAAACAAATTGAATTAATAAACAAATGACAATAACGACAATCATAATAGTAACTCTTTTCGGTCGGCGAAACCGAAATTAGCGGAGTTTATGAAACTAATATGTACGAAAGAAAACTCACGCACCAATTCCACATAAGGCAAGAAAAACATATATAATTTGCTGCATTGCTGGACTGCAAATGGGAGGAAAGATCAATAGAGTTTATTTCTCTAAAAGAAAATACTTCTCCGACAATATTGTCAGGGACGGTATAATATCAACACTAAATTCACACACTATCATCGCATTTTTTGCATAAAACACTCATTAATTGAGAGATTATGTAACAAAAACTAACTAACAGTATTGTCAAATTATCAGATTAGCGGCTTTCTTCTTTAAATACACAATGGATCAAGCAGGTGCTAATAGCACTCTTATTATCTCCTACACAAAAAAGAGAGAGATAAATAACGATATCATGGTAGTTTTAATGAGTGGTATTAAGAATGCACCCCTAAAATTAAAAGGAAAATTAACCATATGTACCAAGGACCAATTAGCCCATCCTCAAGTCACACCAAATTTACCAAATTTCCATCTTGAATCAATCTTACGAGACGGAGCTCTGTCCGCTTTTATCTGCTTTCTTGCTCGTTTCCTGAATGAGTGAACATTATGAGCAATCTCCTCTACTGTTATCTCTAGTTTCATCTTTGCCTATTAATTAATACCCTGCACTTTCATCCATCTTTAGCGCGGCTTCAACCCACGAAAAACAAAGTGACCCACATGTGACAAAACGTTCTTCGAATTCACAGAACATTAAAAAAAAAAAAATTGCTGGTTCGAAGAGATGTGCTCGATCGTCACCATGCATTCCATGGAGCAGTACTTGGTGCTCGGCAACTTGAGCCCCTACCAGCAGGATTCGCACTCCGCGACACCGTTCTTCCAGCGGGAGCACGATATCCCTATTCCCTTTCTGTATATGAAGGCGACCAGCCACCCGCTGAAAGTGTACGGCTTCAGGTCCTTCATCTGAAGGACGCCGCGGGTGAAGTTTTATATACCTGAGAAGATTAAAAACCAATAAAGAAAATCAGGGAAAGAGAGAGAATTCAATATGAAAAGAAGTAATCTTAGTTTCCCAGTTTTCCTTGTCATGCAAAGATAAAGAGTATTACATTGCACAGTTTCGCGACTCCTACTTATTATAAAAAAAAATGCCATTAAAAAGTCCTGAGATGCAGAGGATTCTAAATGTAAATTATTACCGTTACGACCTCATGCTTGGAGCGATCGTGTTGCTCCTTGCAATGTTTGCAGAAAGAGAGCGTGCAAACTCTACAGTAGTAATTGCACTCTTTGGAGTGATGAGTGTCGCAGGAGCTGTAGAACTTGGCACCCCTAATTGGCCTTAACCAGCGGGGAACAACCTTCTCCTTATCATCTTGATGGTGGCAATTAATGGTTTTTTTTTTTTTTCAATTTAGGTTAATTTTTTTAAACCAAAATAGGGTAAAAGAAAAACTTATTTACTGGTTTAGGGCCTGCGCGGCACTTAAAAAGCCGCATAGGCCCATGCGGCCCAAGCGCCCGACAGCCTTCTTTTTCATTTTTTCGGATTGGTTATGTTTTTTAATTATATTTATAACATTTATATTTATATAAATTTTTAGATATAATTTTTTATTTTGAGGGTTATTTTTATAACATAATTATCAATAAATAATTAAAAATTTTATTAAGATATATGTAATTAGTTTATTTAGTATGTAAATAAATAATAAAAAAATATCATAAAATAAAATTGGTAAGATATACGAAGATCACACATCCAAATTAAAAGAATATGGATAACAAGTTTAATAAATTAGTACCGCTGCATGGGGCCCGTGTGACTACAATTTTTTAAATTTCATATTTTTTCATGTTTTTAATAATTTAATATTTACATAACTTTGTAAATATAATTTTTTCCTTTTGAAGCTTATTTTTATAACATAATTATCAACAATTAATTGAAAATTTTATTAAGATGTATGTAATTAATTTATTTACTATGTAAATTAGATTTAAAAATTATATAAATATAAATTTTAAAAATATAAAACAAATAAAAAAGTAAAAAATGTGAAATTAAAATAATACTGCCACACCGGCCCCGTGAATATTTTTTATTAATTATTTACATAGAATAAATTAATACATGTATCTTAATAAAATTTTCAATTAATTATTGATAATAATGTTATAAAAAATAAGCTTCAAAATGAAAAAAATTATATTTACAAATTTATATAAACATAAAATCATTAAAAACACTTAAAAAATATGAAATTAAAAAAATTACCGCACCGGCCTCCTGAATATTTTTTATTAATTATTTACGTACTAAATAAATTAATTACATATATCTTAATAAATTTTCAATTAATTATTGATAATTATGTTAGAAAAATAAGCTTCAAAAGGAAAAAAAATTATATTTAAAAATTTATATAAAAATAAAATTATAAAAAAAATGTCAAAAATACTAAATTTTAAAAAAATACGGCCGCATCGGCCTCCTAAATATTTTTTAATTATTTACATAGTAAATTAATTACATACATCTTAATAAGTTTTTCGATTAATTATGATGATTATGTTATAAAAATAAGCTTCAAAAGGAAAAAAATTATATCTACAAAGTTATATAAATATAAAATTATTAAAAACACGAAAAAAATACGAAATTTTAAAAAAAATAAGTCCGCACGGGCCCCATGTAGCGGTACTAATTTATTAAGCTTGTTATCCATATTCTTTTAATTTGGATATGTGATCTTCATATATCTTACCAATTTTATTTTATGAATATTTATTATTATTTATTGACATACTAAATAAATTAATTACATATATCTTAATAAAAAATTTAATTATTTATCGATAATTATGTTATAAAAATAAGCCTCAAAATAAAAATTTATATAAATATAAATGTTATAAATATAATGAAAAAATAACAAATCCGGAAAAAAAAATGAAAAAAAGGCTATCGGGCCCTTGAATTGCACGGGTCCGCACGGCACTTAAAATGCCGCATGGGCCTATGCGGTGCTCTAATTGCCGCGTTGCCGCGCAAGGTCCAGCTTAGCACTTTGAATGCCGCATGGGGCTACGCAGCATTTGGACTACCACGCCGGGCCCGGATGGCATTTTAAGTGCCGCACGGGACCTAAACTAGTAAATAATTTTTTTTTACCCTATTTTGGTAAAAAAAATATTAAACTTAAATTGGAAACCTTACCAAAAAAAAACTTAAATTGGAAAAAAAAAACCCCAATTAATGCGATAAGAATAGCATTTCGCAAACAAAAAGATTAGAAAGGAAAAAAGAGATTATCATTTTTAAAACAGGTTTCTTTGATTTTAAATTGTTCTAACTGAATTTTCTTTTAAACACGCAAATCAATTTAGCAATAAAAAAAAAAGGAAAGCTGTAACTATTTTTCATTCGTCGGCCTGAGAAATTATCAACGCCGCTGCCACTTCCTCGTGTTATATTAATGAGTCATTGTTAGTGGTCCATTAGAATAAACAAAATTACATTATGAATTAATGTTAGCATTTTAACTGCTTGTTCAAATGTGATTCATTTGTTTATACCTGCATTAATAATTTTTATCCCATCAGTTTGTACAATCATAATAATAAGAATTTTAAACAACTTTTCCATTCATAATACTACTCAAATAAATTAATGCATACATTTATTTATTAAATCTGTTTATATCTATCTAAGCACGTGTGTACTAAAATCAGGTAAGGAACTTGAGAAAAATGAGGGTTAGCCAAATTTATCTATTAAACATGCGTACTTTTCTGATTCAAATTAACCATATTCCCTTGGTCATATTAGAAAAAGAGATTCTATTGGCAATCAACCTCAATTTTGTTCTCCATACTAGAAAGAGTCCAACAGAATCCTAGTCTTCTCCAAGGACGCATTAAGTAGATGGGAAATTGCTGGAACATTTTTATCAAAACAGAAAAGAAAAAGATAACAATTTGAATGAGAATTGCAGATTGGTATTTTTGCGATATCTTTTGAATATTTAGTTTTAGGTTTGTCAAAATAATTTTAGAAAACTTGTGCTTCAAGTCAAGTAAACTATCCTACTTTCTAATGTCACAACACATTCGACCAAAAAAATTAATAATGTCACGACACATTTGATCACCAATTATGACGTAATATATAGTGGAATCGATTAGTATTACAAGATGGGCAATTCCATTTTATAACTGCTTATTTTATATATTTACAATGGCGATGTTTTAGTAATATTCTATAGATTAACTTTTCCTTTCTAAAAAGTTAATAATCGTCTTATTTTTGTTGAATTGCCGAAAACACTTCTCGAAGTTATACTAGCTTAAAAGGATATATTAATGGGACGAATGTGACACAGATGCTAAAATACATCTAAATTGCCAGATCTAATGAAATAAGACCATTATTTTCAATATTTGAAATGAATTTAGCATTCTGGATAATCACTCTTATCTAATAGTTTATGGCTATATAAAGGCTGCACTATGTTGCAAATGCAAATCCTGTCCTTTCTCCATCCATTTCGGCTTATTCTTGAGGGCACTCCATGGTCTTAATTAAAGTGAACATCTATTCAATTCAAAGTAACAATCCAAAATATTCTAAACATTATGGAAGAATTACAAAAAAGAGGTTATAATCCTACTGCAATCGTGACAATTTAGTCCTAAATCTTTTATTTGTACTAATTCAAACCACCTACCAATTTTGACCCAAAATCGCTATGTGGCACAGCTAGCGTTGAAGTGGTGAGCCAGTGCTGCCATGAACAATTTTAATAATATTTATTAAAAATTGTTCATGGCAGCACTGGCTCACCACTTCAACGCTAGCTGTGCCACATTAGCGATTTTGGGTCAAAATTGGTAGGTGGTTTGAATTAGTACAAATAAAAAAGATTTAGGACTAAATTGTCACGATTGCAGTAGGATTATAACCTCTTTTTTGTAATCTTCCATAATGTTAGAATATTTGGATTGTTACTTTGAATTGAATAGATGTTCACTTTAATTAAGACCATGGAGTGCCCTCAAGAATAAGCCGAAATGGATGGAGAAAGGACAGGATTTGCATTTGCAACATAGTGCAGCCTTTATATAGCCATAAACTATTAGATAAGAGTGATATCCAGAATGCTAAAATTCATTTCAAATATTGAAAATAATGGTCTTATTTCATTAGATCTGGCAATTTAGATGTATTTTAGCATCTGTGTCACATTCGTCCATTAATATATCCTTTTAAGCTAGTATAACTTCGAGAAGTGTTTTCGGCAATTCAACAAAAATAAGACGATTATTAACTTTTTAGAAAGGAAAAGTTAATCTATAGAATAATTACTAAAAACATCGCCATTGTAAATATATAAAATAAGCAGTTATAAAATGGAATTGCCCATCTTGTAATACTAATCGATTCCACTATATATTACGTCATAATTGGTGATCAAATGTGTCGTGACATTATTAATTTTTTTGGTCGAATGTGTTGTGACATTAGAAAGTAGGATAGTTACTTGACTTGAAGCACAAGTTTTCTAAAATTATTTTGACAAACCTAAAACTAAATATTCAAAAGATTATCGCAAAAATACCAATCTGCAATTCTCATTCAAATTGTTATCTTTTTCTTTTCTGTTTTGATAAAAATGTTCCAGCAATTTCCCATCTACTTAATGCGTCCTTGGAGAAGACTAGGAATTCTGTTGGACTCTTTCTAGTATGGAGAACAAAATTGAGGTTGATTGCCAATAGAATCTCTTTTTCTAATATGACCAAGGGAATATGGTTAATTTGAATCAGAAAAGTACGCATGTTTAATAGATAAATTTGGCTAACCCTCATTTTTCTCAAGTTCCTTACCTGATTTAGTACACACGTGCTTAGATAGATATAAACAGATTTAATAAATAAATGTATGCATTAATTTATTTGAGTAGTATTATGAATGGAAAAGTTGTTTAAAATTCTTATTATTATGATTGTACAAACTGATGGGATAAAAATTATTAATGCAGGTATAAACAAATGAATCACATTTGAACAAGCAGTTAAAATGCTAACATTAATTCATAATGTAATTTTGTTTATTCTAATGGACCACTAACAATGACTCATTAATATAACACGAGGAAGTGGCAGCGGCGTTGATAATTTCTCAGGCCGACGAATGAAAAATAGTTACAGCTTTCCTTTTTTTTTTATTGCTAAATTGATTTGCGTGTTTAAAAGAAAATTCAGTTAGAACAATTTAAAATCAAAGAAACCTGTTTTAAAAATGATAATCTCTTTTTTTCCTTTCTAATCTTTTTGTTTGCGAAATGCTATTCTTATCGCATTAATTGGGGTTTTTTTTTTCCAATTTAAGTTTTTTTTGGGTAAGGTTTCCAATTTAAGTTTAATATTTTTTTTACCAAAATAGGGTAAAAAAAAAATTATTTACTAGTTTAGGTCCCGTGCGGCACTTAAAATGCCATCCGGGCCCGGCGTGGTAGTCCAAATGCTGCGTAGCCCCATGCGGCATTCAAAGTGCTAAGCTGGACCTTGCGCGGCAACGCGGCAATTAGAGCACCGCATAGGCCCATGCGGCATTTTAAGTGCCGTGCGGACCCGTGCAATTCAAGGGCCCGATAGCCTTTTTTCATTTTTTTTTCCGGATTTGTTATTTTTTCATTATATTTATAACATTTATATTTATATAAATTTTTATTTTGAGGCTTATTTTTATAACATAATTATCGATAAATAATTAAATTTTTATTAAGATATATGTAATTAATTTATTTAGTATGTCAATAAATAATAATAAAATATTCATAAAATAAAATTGGTAAGATATATGAAGATCACATATCCAAATTAAAAGAATATGGATAACAAGCTTAATAAATTAGTACCGCTACATGGGGCCCGTGCGGACTTATTTTTTTTAAAATTTCGTATTTTTTCGTGTTTTTAATAATTTTATATTTATATAACTTTGTAGATATAATTTTTTTCCTTTGAAGCTTATTTTTATAACATAATCATCAATAATTAATCGAAAAACTTATTAAGATGTATGTAATTAATTTACTATGTAAATAATTAAAAAAATATTAGGAGGCCGATGCGGCCGTATTTTTTTAAAATTTAGTATTTTTGACATTTTTTTTATAATTTATTTTTATATAAATTTTAAATATAATTTTTTTCCTTTTGAAGCTTATTTTTCTAACATAATTATCAATAATTAATTGAAAAATTTATTAAGATATATGTAATTAATTTATTTAGTACGTAAATAATTAATAAAAAATATTCAGGAGGCCGGTGCGGTAATTTTTTTTAATTTCATATTTTTTAAGTGTTTTTAATGATTTTATGTTTATATAAATTTGTAAATATAATTTTTTTCATTTTGAAGCTTATTTTTATAACATTATTATCAATAATTAATTGAAAATTTATTAAGATACATGTAATTAATTTATTCTATGTAAATAATTAATAAAAAAAATATTCACGGGCCGGTGTGGCAGTATTATTTTAATTTCACATTTTTTACTTTTTATTTGTTTTATATTTTTAAAATTTATATTTATATAATTTTTAAATCTAATTACATAGTAAATAAATTAATTACATACATCTTAATAAAATTTTCAATTAATTGTTGATAATTATGTTATAAAAATAAGCTTCAAAAGGAAAAAAAATTATATTTACAAAGTTATGTAAATATTAAATTATTAAAAACATGAAAAAATATGAAATTTAAAAAAATTGTAGTCACACGGGCCCCATGCAGCGGTACTAATTTATTAAACTTGTTATCCATATTCTTTAATTTGGATGTGTGATCTTCGTATATCTTACCAATTTTATTTTATGAATATTTTTTATTATTTATTTACATACTAAATAAACTAATTACATATATCTAATAAAATTTTTAATTATTTATTGATAATTATGTTATAAAAATAACCCTCAAAATAAAAAATTATATCTAAAAATTTATATAAATATAAATGTTATAAATATAATTAAAAAACATAACAAATCCGAAAAAAAATGAAAAAGAAGGCTGTCGGGGCGCTTGGGCCGCATGGGCCTATGCGGCTTTTTAAGTGCCGCGCAGGCCCTAAACCAGTAAATAAGTTTTTCTTTTACCCTATTTGGTTAAAAAAATTAACCTAAATGAAAAAAAAAAAAAAAACCATTAATTGCCACCATCAGAAGATGATAAGGAGAAGGTTGTTCCCCGCTGGTTAAGGCCAATTAGGGGTGCCAAGTTCTACAGCTCCTGCGACACTCATCACTCCAAAGAGTGCAATTACTACTGTAGAGTTTGCACGCTCTCTTTCTGCAAACATTGCAAGGAGCAACACGATCGCTCCAAGCATGAGGTCGTAACGGTAATAATTTACATTTAGAATCCTCTGCATCTCAGGACTTTTTAATGGCATTTTTTTTTATAATAAGTAGGAGTCGCGAAACTGTGCAATGTAATACTCTTTATCTTTGCATGACAAGGAAAACTGGGAAACTAAGATTACTTCTTTTCATATTGAATTCTCTCTCTTTCCCTGATTTTCTTTATTGGTTTTAATCTTCTCAGGTATATAAAACTTCACCCGCGGCGTCCTTCAGAATGAAGGACCTGAAGCCGTACACTTTCAGCGGGTGGCTGGTCGCCTTCATATACAGAAAGGGAATAGGGATATCGTGCTCCCGCTGGAAGAACGGTGTCGCGGAGTGCGAATCCTGCTGTAGGGCTCAAGTTGCCGAGCACCAAGTACTGCTCCATGGAATGCATGGTGACGATCGAGCACATCTCTTCGAACCAGCAATTTTTTTTTTTTAATGTTCTGTGAATTCGAAGAACGTTTTGTCACATGTGGGTCACTTGTTTTTCGTGGGTGAAGCCGCGCTAAAGATGGATGAAAGTGCAGGGTATTAATTAATAGGCAAAGATGAAACTAGAGATAACAGTAGAGGAGATTGCTCATAATGTTCACTCATTCAGGAAACGAGCAAGAAAGCAGATAAAAGCGGACAGAGCTCCGTCTCGTAAGATTGATTCAAAGATGGAAATTTGGTAAATTTGGTGTGACTTGAGGATGGGCTAATTGGTCTTGGTACATATGGTTAATTTTCCTTTTAATTTTAGGGGTGCATTCTTAATACCACTCATTAAAACTACCATGATATCGTTATTTATCTCTCTCTTTTTTGTGTAGGAGATAATAAGAGTGCTATTAGCACCTGCTTGATCCATTGTGTATTTAAAGAAGAAAGCCGCTAATCTGATAATTTGACAATACTGTTAGTTAGTTTTTGTTACATAATCTCCAATTAATGAGTGTTTTATGCAAAAAATGCGATGATAGTGTGTGAATTTAGTGTTGATATTATACCGTCCCTGACAATATTGTCGGAGAAGTATTTTCTTTAGAGAAATAAACTCTATTGATCTTTCCTCCCATTTGCAGTCCAGCAATGCAGCAAATTATATATGTTTTTCTTGCCTTATGTGGAATTGGTGCGTGAGTTTTCTTTCGTACATATTAGTTTCATAAACTCCGCTAATTTCGGTTTCGCCGACCGAAAAGAGTTACTATTATGATTGTCGTTATTGTCATTTGTTTATTAATTCAATTTGTTTATTTTGGGATTAATGCTTTCTCATGTTCCAAAGAGGTGGAAAACAGCGTCACTTTTGGTTCTCTCAATAAATAAGTAAAAGTAGAACACCTTTTTCTAATTAAGTAGACAAAATCGGTGCATGCTGAATATGATTATTTACGTAAAAATAAATCGAGCCATTGTGCCTAAATTAGGAGGGCATAAATGGAAGAGAAACAAAACAAAGCAATAAAAGGGAAAGAAACTCCAAACCCTTGTCCTCCCATTAATATGCGAACCGGTTCGCTAATTTAAAACCAATCACCGAATGCCAAGTGTGGTGTAACTTGATAACACTTTTCAAGCTGCAATTACTCTAAATCACAAGAGTAGTTCGACATCCTTAAATCTCTCTTACGGAATACACACGATCATTCATCTGAATACAGTTTTTTTTTTTTTTTGGGCGAAAGCCTAAGGTTAGGAAGGTAGAATGCATCATCTGAATACAGTTCATCTATTCATAAAAAGAAAAAATTGTCTTGGGCGAATGATTTTGAAGCAAATAACATAATTCAGTTGATCGTTACGATGGAAGTTCCTACTGCAACGAATCAACGGCATTTTTGCCAAAAAAAGAAAAATTAATGAAGGACGAAAGGGAAAATGTGGACGCCATTAATCTCTTCACTCCGTCACGCCAAGTGCACCGTTTTCAAGATATGGTGGACGAGGCAAGAAGTTTGAAGGGCGGTAAGAGCTCATATTGCTTGATTTGATATGGGGCGTCCTAACTACTCAGTTGGGAGTGCTCGGATGCACAGGGGTGATTTTCTTGTCTTCCACCGTCTCCCCGGGCCTCTTGAATGCCGTTAGGGCCTATCACTAGCATTGCTGCGGTTATACTGTTGAAGGATCGGATGAGCGGATTCAAGGTTTTGTCACTTGTGCTGAACTTTTGGGGTTTTTATCCTACGTATATGGCAATGCCAAAGCCGGTGCCGGTGCCGGTGCACGTGCCCTGGTGATAATCTGTGATTGTAATATACTGGTTAATTTTTCACTTATGACATTATGGTGCAACTGTGATACACTGGACACGGCATAGCGGTTTTATGCATTTGTTTTTCGTAGAATAGGTAGGTAGCATTTGTGTGAGCTTGTCTGCGACTTAGCTCAGCTTCATTACTAGATTGAGGTTTTGATTCAGTGGACACGGCATTGTGATCTATGGTTTATGTTTCGTTGAACAGGTACAGATTGTTGCTCTGTTTCTCTTGCTTGTGTGATGGGCTGATCGATTCAAGACTTAGTCGCTTGATCAACTTGTGAGGCCTTAGGACTTCTTCCCCATCTCCCCAACTCCTACCTACTCGTAATAATTACAGAGATATACATTTTCCGTTTTGTCCGCCCCTAGAATCTTTCTAAAATTCCCTAGAGCATACTCCATTTTTCCTTAGAAATTCATGATCGGTCGTGCCCAGAAACTTTCTTGGAACGATGCGCTTTGCCTGGACTATGTCACTTGCGTGAGCTTGTCTGCGGACTTGGCGCAGGTTCATTACCAGATTGAGTTTTGGATATAGTGGATAGGCAAAGTGCTTCATGCATTTTTGTTTCGTTGAATAGGTACAAATGGTTGCTCTGTTTCTCTTGATTGTGGGAGCTTGTCTGCGAACTTCGTTCAGGTTCCTATTTGGTTTTCTAGTTCACAAAAGTAGAATGTACTCTAGCATTTTACTTGGTGTCAGATTGACTGCAGCTAATTAGTGATGGCTCCAAAAGGTAAGGTAAATTGTACATTTAACTTGAGTACCAAGTTTCAGTTGGTAGAGTTTGGTAGAGCCCGTGATGAGTATCATGCTTAGTACTCCATTAGTTCTCTCTTGGTGGTTAATCTCTAAGAAGGCTGCGACAATTACATAAGCTAACATACTAGCTAATGTCCTCAATGAAGATAATTGAAGTGAAGAAACAAGCAGAGTATGTCATCTTTTTAAAGCTCTATTCTATCACGTGTCATTCGATATATATTCAGAATGTGGTCTTATAAAGAAAGCACACAAACTCACAATTCTGCGACTTTCAGAATCGCGGATTCAGGGTTGCCGACAGCATGAATCTCACAAGTAATCTCTATGTGAGCCACAAGAATGAAGAAAATGGTATTTTCCATTTGGTCTCTAGCCATTAAAAGACATATCATTGTTGGAACCACATCAAACCTCACAAGTCCTTGAGCCACGCATAAAAATCTAGACCTAATTGTGAGAAGTGATATCTCCATTCCTCGGTGACTCACTTAGTAGCTTCTCCAAAACAAGAGATACATTCCCCCAACAAGAACCTCAGCACGTTCACTGCACCAAAATTATCAATAGAGTTAAATTGCCCTTTACCATTCAACGTCCTGCCATCTTTGAATTTCCTTGGAGGTACAATCGGAGAGTTTTCCCCCATCAAGCCTCCACACGGGATCACCACTCGCAAGTATGCACAGTGAAGCCCTGATGAACTCAGAAGACTGGTGGATATGGCGAAAACATGATGAATGAATATTTTAAGAGATACCTTTCTGCCTAGCAATTATGTAAGGGGAGAAGAGACCAGAGATACAGTTGAGAAACGTGCGATCCACTTTTGTCAATTTAAAAACCCTAAAACCCATGCATGCTGCTACCGGTCAAACCCGAGAGAGCAAGAATTGCGATTTAAGTTGGGTTTGTTCGTGCTGCATTGTAGCACTATGAGAATGATAGGGCGGTGATCAAAGCGAGGAAATACATGTAGCACATTGTCTTTGTTCAAATCCTACTCACTGTTTTTTTCTTCTTCTTTTTTTGGCGTGTGATGTATAAGTAGTGTTGATGGGAAGATGTGAGACATGAACAAGTGTTTTCGGTGAATTTTGAAAAGAAAGGGATAAAGCTGGAAAAAATTTACCTGGTCGGACCTAAAAATACTATAAAGACTACCCATTCAACCCCTTACCTTTCAATTTTGTCATAAACCTATATGCGGAATTCCAATGTTAGTCATTTCAATCAATTTTCATCAGAAATCATTGACACGGAAGTCTAGTTATCACCGGCCATTCTACTTGACACACCATCTAATGATCTCAGAAGAAATTTAGGTAAAATGACTATATTGAAAAATGTGCAAAATATTTATGAATGAATTAGCATCTGTAAATATATTTAAGACTAAATTGACACGTACTTTTGAAAGGATGCAAAAATATATATATTGTAGAGTCATCCTCTTTTTTTCCCCTCCCTTTGAGCTTAAAATCATGAATTGAACTTGTTCGCGACCAAGGATTCGCGAACTATCGTATTCGTCTGAAGAACACATGAGCACAATGACAACAGTTTTTGGACATATCTGCTTTCTTTTTATACTTTGTATTAACTACCCTATCGGATCAAACTTAAGAGGAAGATTTAAGGAAGTGCTTTATTTACGCAATAAACATGTAATATTGAAAGGGATTCCCGCATTATGGAATTATGGTATTTCGGTAGATCATTTTTGGTAGATTTTTTTTTTTCAGAAGCGGTCTCAATATGTTTTATATATATTGAGCTTCTCTCCATATATTAATTGATACTTTAGGAGCAATACTTTCAAATCTGCTCTCTCTCTCTCTCTCTCTGCCCACTTTTTGAGACGAAATTTTATCGTAACATTCCTTTGTTTGTGGCATATACCATTGTCTATATTTCTACTCTCGTAGAAATGACCTCTAGTCTACCTATATGATTCCCATTCTAAATACTAGAGCTGCCCGCCAACGCGTCCTTTGATCTTTTCGCCTTTAGGTTTATCATCTTGTGTAATGCCATTAATGTAATGATTGAATTCAAGAAGCTACAGATGGAAGACAGTAGATATAGAAGAAATGATGTAGACATATTGTGACTTAAATTCTGCATCGCGTGTGCATGAAAAAGTAGGGCTTTTGTTTATTAGTCAAACCTACAAGTCTCTCTTGTGGCGTTGAAAGTCTCACCAACAATTCCTTACTTGAACGACCTCTCATCGTCAGCTGGCCATCATGGTTCAGCTTCCTTGTAAAATTTGGACTTTTCAATCAGTTTCTTGGGTTGAAGAGTTCTGGTCAACTTAAAACAATTCCGAGGAAGATCGTGCCGGGATTTCGGTCAACGTTTGAATGAAACACTACCTATAAATACTCGCACCTTTCGCCAGACTAAGGCCAAAGAGCTCTCACTCAACAATTTGAAGTCTCCGGTCACACAAACAACGCCCGCTACACACAACTCGCTTCTGTTTTGTTCGAATTATTCAGTCCATTACTTCCATTTCTTAGCAAAACAAAGAGAAATAGACTCCGCCATATCTATGGAAAGGTCGAAGAGTTTGCCGCTTCAGCCTCCAACCTATGGAAACCTCATTACCATTCTTAGTATCGACGGTGGAGGGATACGAGGGCTTATACCCGGAACAATTCTCGCCTTCTTAGAGTCTGAGCTTCAGGTTGCTATAAATCAGTTTGCTATCCTTTTAATGCATGAAAGAACTAGTTTTCAAGGAAGTACGAGGTTCTACCCATGCACACCCCTTGCAACTTCTGATGGCTTTGTGGATTGGTGCAGATACTAGATGGGGAAGGCGCACGACTCGCAGATTATTTCGATGTTATGGCCGGAACAAGCACGGGTGGTCTCGTCACTGCCATGTTAACTAGCCCTGACGAAAACAACCGTCCGTTATTTGCTGCAAAAGATATTAAGGATTTCTACCTTAATAATTGCCCTAAAATCTTTCCTCAAGACAGGTTAGCCAAGTTAACCCATTATTTCTATAGGCCATATTGGTAGTTCCTTAAATAGCTATATACTAACGTAATATTTCTTTGTAATTGAAAACAACAGTTGCCCATTTGCTCCTGCTACGAACATGATTAAGGCGGTGACTGGACCGAAATATGATGGAAAATACCTTCATAAGCTCGTCAAAGAGAAACTCGGAAACACAAGATTGCACCAAACATTGACGAATGTGGTGATCCCGACGTTCGACATCAAGCGTCTTCAGCCAACCATCTTTTCAAGCTACGAGGTTTGTCCTTTTATCAGTCCTTGGGATATAATCCCTTCTTTCTTTTGATATTGTCCAAAATAAAGAAAAATCACTGAACATGTTGCTTTTGTGGGGTAATTAATCGTGACCAGGTGAAGAAAAAGCCAAGCATGGATGCCTTGCTCTCAGACATATGCATCGCAACCTCTGCAGCCCCAACTTATCTCCCAGCTCATTATTTTGAAACCCAGGACTCTACAGAAAAAGTGAGAGAGTTCAACCTCATAGATGGTGGCGTGGCCGCAAACAATCCGGTATGAAAAAAATTAGTTTTTTAACAGACCTGACCTTACAAAACGTAATTCTATAATTTCTAACTCAACATCGTTCATCATACAGACGTCGGTCGCAATTGGAGAAGTGACGAAGGAGATCATGGGTGGAAGCTCGGATTTCTTCCCTATAAAGCCAATGGACTATAGAAGGTTTCTTGTGATATCTCTCGGGACCGGTTCAGCAAAAGTTGAGGGGAAGTATGATGCAAGTGAAGCGGCCAAATGGGGAGTGTTGGGCTGGTTAAGCAGCAACGGTGGAACCCCATTGATTGATGTGTTCATGCAAGCGAGCGCAGATATGGTCGACTTCCACCTCTCCGCGATCTTCCAATCCTTACATCTTGAGGCCAACTATCTCAGGATTCAGGTAAATATATTGTCATTTCCAATTGTCTGATATGTTTCCATCTTATATCATTTTCAAAACATTAGCCTTGAAGTGATCATTAAGTAATTTTCTAGATAGCTTGAGTCGGCATGCTAACTTGAGCCTCTAAACGGAATTTGCAGGATGATACATTAGCGGTGCGGTAGCTTCAGTGGATATTGCGACAAAGAAAAATTTGAACGACTTAGTCAGAACCGGTGAAGCGTTGTTGAAGAAGCCAGTTTCAAGGGTGAACTTGGAGACCGGCGGATGCGAAGCTCATAGTCTAGAGACTAATGAAGAGGCTCTTAAAAGGTATTGAACTGAAAGTACTGATGCTATTAAGAAGTTCGAGGGTTACGTGCATAGTTCGAGTTACCAAATGCAATTGCTTGTTTTCTCTCAGGTTTGCGAAACTACTCTCAAATGAGAGACAACTTCGTCTTGCGAGGTCGCCTCATGGACATAATTCCACAAATTGAAAACAAACCCTAGACGTGGAATGCCACAATTTGTACAAACAACATACTACAGCTGGTGAAGATTGATTCTGGGGGAAAGTCATCCATTCTTTGATTATTTTCATTCTTTCCATTCTTCCAGAATAAATTCCAAGCACCAAATTGATGCGTTGGATGTAACCTTTTAATCTAATTCTTCTTGATTAATGTTTTGTATCTATTATATTGCTAGTCTGAACTTGTAAAACACGATCGAATTGTGAATGCAAATCTTATTTACCTTATCTTGTGGCCAGCTATGTAGTGGAAAAAGAAAAAGAAGAAGAGATCAAGCAACACCGCAACGATAAACAAAACAGAGAAATGAATCAAACACCGTAAATTGGCTCAGTCGATGTGATCTACTATAAACAGAGAGCAACGTAAATTCTTACTATATTCAAGCGATAAAATAAAAACTACAACCACATTCGAGCACTCAAACAATGACTCTAAGAAATCTTATAACAAGATTTGTCTTCAGCTATCTAACACTCGAATTCAATGGATTTAACTCACAAAACAAATTCGCAGCATCTCGGACTAATATCAAACCCATTTTTTTGGGCCCAAAGCCACGAGAAAAGTCCTCTTGACCAAACCAAAAGACCACCACAAACTCAATACATATAAAGAATGTGAGTCCTCCTTTGATCCCATTGAAGAACCCTCTTTCCTGAACAGAACTAGCGAATCCTTTTGCCCTTATTCGACTGAAATTGTCAATTTTTATAAACTGAAGATTTTTCTTGCAGATTATAT
This sequence comes from Psidium friedrichsthalianum, assembly GCA_019149425.1. Lineage (NCBI taxonomy): Eukaryota > Viridiplantae > Streptophyta > Magnoliopsida > Myrtales > Myrtaceae > Psidium > Psidium friedrichsthalianum. Next base: position 16,954 of record JAGVVM010005888.1, read on the forward strand.
CGTGTGCATCAGCAATCCAAGAACACCTCAGTGGAGAAGGTTTACGCAAATCCAACCCTGACGCAGCTGCTGTCTAAGATTGTGCCGACGATCCCTTTGTCTCGCCTTATCTGCGACTAGTCGAAGCATTTCCCTCCCCGACAAAGAAACAGCAACCCTTATTAAACAGTATGGTGGTTCGTCAGCTGAGTTGCAGCACCGTCGGTTCCTCTTTGGCGCCCATACATCGCCCCAAGCATCATGATTGAGGGTGAACATAATTCAAGAAATCGCAAGCGGTGATCATTGGATTGTTCAACAGTATGGTCAAAATAAAAGTCCAATCTTGAGTGGAAGTGTCTGTCTTGTTCCCCACGGTTTGAAAAAAAAAAAAATCGGGAACTCATACAGGAAGAATGTCCATATTTCTCAAGCCGGTGGTCCAGCTCACCGTGCCTCAGTTTTCCGCCGATCAGCCACAATTCAGTCGAGCACAGCCAGGATGGTCCAGCACCGTTTGAACTACTGATCAGCCAGTTCGACGGCTGATCAGTCTTATTTAAATCCTTATTTCGGCCTCTAAGATGCTTGTTATTTGGTGCTAGAGTCTCATGCTGTTTAGAGCTCAAAATTCAGCTCAAAAGATGTGGTTTTCAGGCAGATCATCAAGGTAGTGCGTGCTGGAATTTAGCTTGAAAAAGGTAATTTTTCTCAAACTTTTAATTGCTAATTCATGTTTGTTAATTTGGTAACTTGCATTGTTGTTCTTAGATCCCTTTGAACACATTGATTTTACAATTAAAAATGAAAAAAAAATCAAAACCTTTTTTGATTAAAAAAAAGACGAACTTTTATCAATCACTAAAATTGGACCCTTTGAGATGTTGTTCGTGACATATTCCCTTCAATACAACCATGTATGCCACCTTATGGCCGCATTCTGGAGTTGTTTGAAATGTTTTATGTCCTAGCACATCAAGAATTGGCAATGTTTTGGTGATTGATTCTAGTTCATGTTTTAGTAAGAAAAACTAAAAGTTGAAATTTTCAATGAACAAAAAAAATGGAATTTTTTTTTTTGTGCCTATCTTTCATGGCCGAATTTGACACAATTTTTTCTAATTAAAACCATAAACACAAACTTGGACATGTCCTATCTATAGCCATTCAAAACGATTTTTTTGCTGTTGGTGGCCTGTCTTGTGCTGCTTGTCTCAGTGCTGTATTTTTGTTTGGCTCTACACCCTTGCACCCTCGGTGACACCCGCTTGCACCCTCGGTGACACCTGCTTGTGTCACCTTGGGTACGAGGTTCGTGTTCGGCCCTCCTCTATTGTTGCGCTATGATTAGTTAATATATCTCTTACCTTACCAAAAAAAAAAAGTTAGCTAGTTCGATCTATAATCGTTCAGATCCGATTCGTTATCTTCTCAAATTAATTTTGGGTTTAAGGAAGTTGAATTTTTTCAAAAATTCAACAGGAATATCCATGGATTGCATCATATTGTCATGTTTTGGATATCTGTTGGTTTGTTGTGGATTATCATGTTTACTTTGGATTATTATCTTATCTTGTTTGAACTTCGATACAAAATAAAATATGAAAATTTTAGTAAGATATGGTTTCTTAGAAACTCTACCTAATTGAAATTTTAGGAAGATAAGTTTATTAGAAAGCTATCTCATTGGAAATTTAGAGCGGAAATCAAGGTAAGGATTATCTATGTATATCATTAAAAATACAAAAAATTTCGCTCATGTTTCATTACTTTATGCATATCTTTATGTCTTGTATATCTCATGTCATCTTCGCATGCTCGTATATCTCATTCATCTTCACATTATTTGCATATCACATGTTATCTTGGCATTTTCGCATATCTTATGCATATCCTATGTTTGCATATCATATGTTATTTCCATGACATCCTATTTCACATGTTTCATGTCCGCCATACCATGTTTCACATATCACTTGCTTGCATGCCATCATGATTTTTGCCTATTGTATATTCCTACTGCTATTTTTGCATGTTCATATAGGTTAGAATGTGCATGTGGATATATCTTCACCTTGCACGTCATTCAGCATACCATGTTGCCTTATCGCATCTTTTTTTGTGTTGCACGTCATTTAGCATGTTCTTTATGTCATTTGCATTCATGTCATTCATTGCATTCATTCTAAAAAAGTGAAAACATAAAAGATACCTCACTTGAACTCAAAAGAAAATCAATCAAGCTTGGGTTGCCAGACTTAGGATATCTCATGGAATTCAAAGTATTGAAAGGGCATTAGTTTTAACTGTAATCAAGTTCTTGAATCCTTTAATCTATGGTTCATAGAAGTAAGATAATTATCCTGATACTTTACTTAGGTTTCTAATCAATCTACTAAGAATGATTAGTGATCACTTCAAAGTTTAAATCATCTAAATATTAAATTCAAAATAAAGTTGCGAATTGGTGAGTTATGAGAGAGTCCGTATTAGGTTAGCCATTTGATGAACCTAATAATCCATTAACTTAAGGAAACTCGTTTCTTTGAGGTCGCGACACTGATAAACTCAAAAGAGCTAGCCCCCTAACCAAGAAGTCAGTCATGATCTAATGTCGAAGCATTTCCTAGAGATGCTGATAATGCAAAGGAGTTATAACAACCTGGGCCCACTATTAGCAAGATATTGTTCGCTTTTAATACACAGTCCTCATGATTTTGTTCCTTCGAAGGTCACCCACACAACTCCCAAAAAACGCGTCTTGAAGTTAAAGGCAAGCCCAAACTTTATAAGCCAGCCCAAGACTCCCCCCTTAAGCGATGTGGAACGAAAAGTTGTGCGCACCCCCTTAGCGGAATATCACATACTCCCCCACCCCAACGGCACAGCGTCCCCTCTATGCACCAGTGAGCACCCACTACAGTCCACATACTGTCAAGGGTCGACTCTGATATCAATTATAACGACCTAGGCTCATCACTCACAAGATATTGTCCGGAATATCACATACTCCCCCACCCCC
>JAGVVM010005889.1:0-22637 GCA_019149425.1 Psidium friedrichsthalianum
AAGATGCGGAAAATATGTGGTTTGCGGAAAAATAAGTTCGGCGATTTTGGGAATAATATAATAGAAGCAAGGCAGTGCTCGTAATGTTTGTTGGGCGAATTGAAAGCTTTCGAAAGAAATAATCACTCGTTGATTGTCTACCACGACGAAAATGCATTCATACAGCTTTTATTATTCTTAAGGATTCTCTTGGGACAAGGGGGGGAAAAGAGTAGATAAAAAGAGAAGAAAAGCTCAGAAAATAGGCGGGGATTCGGAGGAAGTCACAAAAAAATTTTGTGTTGCGGCTCAACGGGGACGAAGAAGATACGTGAGAGCACGTTATTTCAAAAAAGAGAGAAAAGTTCTTCAGTCCGGTGCGTGCTGCACCGGGGGGGTGACATTTTTCCTTGCTGGTGTGATGCGCTGTACTTGTTTGGGGATCACTTTTTTTCAGCCGAGAAGTACTGGTTTTTTGCATTGATGATTCTGCTAACTCCTCTGCTCCACCACCCCCTATTGTACTTGCTATGTTTTTGAAGCTGTTGTAAAAAACAAAACAAAAAAAAACCTGCTTTTAGTGCACAGAAATCCTGGAAGCGACGGTATTGTCGTGGTTGGTGTTTCGTGTTGATGCTGGGTGTTGCGGTACAAATCCCGTAGTTTTGGTGCCCGGTGTTGCTGCTTCCGGAGATAAATTCAGCTGCTGTTGTTCCAAAATAGGGCAGTTTTGTGTGTGTGTTTTGTGATTTTTTAGTGCAGAATTTTGTTCTCATTCTGGGTTCGATTACCACACTTTTGGGCCGAGAAATTACTCGCTGTGTGTGGCGGGGTGGGGAGGGAAGAAGAAAGAGGGGGTGTCGCGGTGTGTCGGGAAACAAATTGAAACTGCTGGTCAGAAGGGGAGGGTCGTTTTCTCCTCTGCATCCCCAAGGCCGTGGCTCAAATTCGATGTAGTGGGTCGACAAAGATTGCTTGGAGGTTCAATTTTGGTTGATCCAAATTAGGTAATATTTTGTCATCATCATATTCTGAAAATATTTGAAATGTGCGTGAATATTTGTGAGTACACGTGATTGGGCTCTGAATTGAATTGCCCTAACTTGGATTCTTTGGATTAGCGCAAAATCTATAAATCCTGAACTGTTTATGAATTTTTTTGAGCTTATTTGGCATATCTTTGAATTTAAGGCATTTTCATGAATTTTTGCATATCTTGTCTCAATTTGGATACAGTGCATATCTTTGAATCTTAAAACCATGTGCGTTTGACAAACTTTTTCTATCTTGAGTCTGATTTTCGCTCTATTTGGTAGTGATTTAAAATCTTATGTTTTTCTGGATTGATTTTTAGCTGAAATATGTCTGCGATCGTGTGCTGTGTGAGAGCGTGTAGCTACATATTCTTTGGAATATTTGTGAATTTTGGGAAATTTTGTGTAATCTCGTGAAATCTGAAATTTCTTGAAGATACTCAAAGATATCCAAAATATTTAAAAGTGTGATCAATTAGGAAAATTCCTAATCCGAACAACCGCATTATGAAATAAGTGCTATCTATCAAGCACTTTAGATAGAATTATTTCCATAGCGGGCATTTCGAATTTAGGGTCGATTAATCTATCCTTTAAGATCGAAACTTAATTCGAAAGAAATAGCGGAATTATCTTTTAATTTTTGCAACTTGAATTTTGAATTTCATCCATGAAAAACAAAAACAAAAAAAAATCCATAAAAAAATCCTAAAAAAATTGTACCTTCGAATTTCAAGTGAGAATTCATCAAAATTGTCAAATTAACCATTTTTCATGAAATTGGTACCGAAAGGGCATTAGTGTGAAAAATTAATGTAATCAAGTCCCGAACTTAAAATCTTTGGTTCGTTAGAAGTAATTTAGGTCTTCCACTAATTTACTTAGGTTTCTAATCGACCTAGCAAAAAAAACGATTAGTGGCGGCTCAAAAAATTTAAAATCTTTTGTAAGATAATAATTTAAACCATAAGTCACGATTTGGTAGAACTTGATGAGAGTTCGAGCTAAATTAATTGATCTAATAATTAATTTGGTAATCCATTAATCTAAAATTTTGGAAAAAACCTCCAATTTTTGGGTCGCGAAGATGGAAGTGTACCTGGCGCCCAAGTTCTGTGCAAATTCACCTATTTGACATGAACCTGTTGTTAAGCAATGAGACCAGGTTTTTAAAAGCAGACGTCAGGACATTCACAACTAAGACAAGAATCTGATCACCAAGTCGTTAGTTGGCGACCGAAGCATTGCCAAGGCTAATGAAGAGTCACGGTCCTAGTGCTTGAACATCAGAATCTGGTTAATAGAAATGCTATGAAACACTCCCGAGCTTGCATAGTTTCCCTAAAGATTTGCACAGATCTCATTGAACTTTCGATGTGTGCATGCCGACGGCAAAATGCACAACCCCCCTAAATTGCAAAAGCCGTTTAGAGACAGGAGATGAAAATAGATCGAGCCGGACACACTTTGCTTTCCATCGTCCTGTCGACCATAGTACAAACAGGAAACTGCAGAATTTAACTCGGTAAAGGCCAATGCACCAGAGGCAGGAGTCATGAAGAGCAAACCTAAGAGAGTGACAAAGTTCAATCTACCACTTATTAGATCTGATAGCTCAACCGGACAAATAACGGAAACATCAACTCATATGCACCTTTAAGTTAGAACAAAAAACAAACCGGTAGATTACATGCAAACAGAAATTGTCATCCTCAGTGAGGCCATGTAAGTTCAGTGGTCATCTGTGACATACTGACTCAGACTGTTGTGGCTTCCCCTTTGTTTCGCCTTCGTGAGGACAATTTTAAACGATGAAGGCTCCTCAGAATTTCGCCGAAGCTTGACATCTAGTCACTTTTATGACCCAACGGAGAGCGCACCTTCTCCAAACCTTTCCTGATGAGTACCTGAATCCGTGTTCTTTCTTCGGTGACTTAACAACATCATTGCTTGATTCTTTCTTCAGATGGATGGCTTCTACAACCGCATCAATTTCTTCTTTCACTCGTTCAAAGACATTTGGAGCTTTAACCTCGCCGATTGGGGTGTTCTCATCAATGTCCTCATTCAAGCCGTGAGTTTCCTTGCCATTATGGCGGGGCGTCTTTTTAAAATGCATAATCCCTTCGATCTCTTGCTTCGCCTTCTGGATGAAATTGGGGTCCTTTGCCATCATTTTTCTGCTATTACGACAGATTAGAGACAATACATATTCTTCCAATCTCTAGTGCAAACAAGAACAGCTGAACAAGCATCAGGTCCATGCTATGTAGAAATTAAACCTGAGGGAGAACACTAGCATTGACTCAGTCTGCACCGTCTGGTCCCTGCAATCTCCTCAAGAGCTCAGTCGTGTCAAAAATGAGTCGGAATATTTAAAAAGCTTAGTTTTCTGCAAAAATTAAATGTCGAACACGGTACCTTTTTCATGAGTAGGAGACTCTTTCTTTAGATGGATAGTTTGAACGAGAGCCTCAATCTCTTCCTTCGCTCGTTCAAATACATTAGGTGCTTTGACATCGCTCAATGGGGTGTTCTCGTCAATGTCATTGCGCGTTCCATGCGTCTCTTTGTGATGGTGGGGTGATTTGTCATCGTCCTTTGCTCTTGAAACGCACGAGGCTCGTTCAAACCATTATCTGCTAAACAAATCAGAACAGGAGACCCAAAATCCATGAATACCACTACTCTATGTATCTGCACTAATGCACAGCAACCCGCTCGGAGAGAAAATGATCAAATTCTATCCCAGTTGCTACAATGTAGCTCTTTCCAAAGGTCTCGCTCCATTCCTAGTCCGTCAAACAAATTGAATCTAGATTGCACAAACCCACATAAATGTGAAGACTGAAAAAAAGTTTCGAGTCAATGCGACATCCAACATGTTGCTAAAGATCCCTCCTTGCCCCTTCCACGGGAAACACAGGACGTGGGCTCACATGTATAACGCACACAATGAACCGGAAGAGACGAGCATCGAGATTCGAACTCGTCCGTGAACAATCATCATTTTGCAAAAGCGGATGAATTTTGGAAACGACGACTCACTATTGCCATGTAGATCAACCCAGACAATCCGGCATCTAAAAAAAACAAAAACCCTCAACAGCTAGCGTTGCTTCGTCGCAAGCAAGCAACCAATCGCGGATAATCCAAACGCGGATACGTTCATCTTTCGGGAGAAATCGAGAAGATGACCAGAAATCAGATTAGCGGAATCCATATTACAGTCGATGAAAACCCGAATCCGAAGGAGATGATCAGATACTGCGGAGATTGATACCTGACGTTGAAGGAGCAGTCCATTCAGGCTTCACGTCAGCCATGGAGAGGGAGAGTTTTTTTGGTGTTTCGCTTGGATTTCTGTTGAGGAACGTCTGACCGAAAAAAAACAACGAAGTCCGCCTACGCCGAGACAGAGAGAGAGAGAGAGAGAGAGAGCGCTTTCAGACAGAGGCCCGACGAATCGGACCCGATCCAAACGACGCTTCGGTTCGGTTGGCCCACAGGAACACGAAGAAAAACTGCATCGTGTCAGATAAGAAAGCGTTTCATAAGACAGGATCGGATTCCTCAAAATGGCGTGGCTAAACCGGATTAAATTGGTAACCCCGAATGGGACACTTCGAAAATCGAATTAGAGCTCGACACGCCGGCTCCCGAAAAGGTTTGACCCTTGAAACTGCAGAACCGGGGCTATAAGCCACTCGACCATCTCGTCCTCCTTCGACTAGTTATAAAGAACCCTCTTGATTTGTACAATAACCAATCCTATCTCCTAGAAATGAAGGAAATGAGCCTCCGGGAGGCCTTTCGGGTATGAAATGTCTATTTGACCGGAAGAAACCGAAGCTCAGTTTGCTAACCGATCGATACATGTAAGCGCCTTCTTTATCAGGAATGGATTACGACCCAACCGGTAATTGAGTTTTGGTTCAATGTGTAATGTCGTCATTGAACTTTTAATTATTCAACAAGATCTATGAACGTTAATTCGATATGTAACGTCATTCTTATACTTTTAATTTGAACAACTTTCATATAATTTATGGACTAAACTAAACTAAACATGTAGCAAAAGTTTAAAGATCACATCAAATAAATTAAAAATTCAAAAACGACATTGAACATCTGAACAAAGTTATGGGATAATTTGTGTCGTTTTTCCCATTAGGAATGAACCATATTGGAAGGGCCGGGTCGGCGACCCGGTTGAGATCATCTCCGGTTATTACGAGGCAAGTTAAGCCCATGGCCGAAGAAAGTTGGAGGCCCAACGGAGCGGCTCATCCTCAGCCTCGAGAGAGGAACAGATGGCCCAATTGCAGAGTCTTGGATCCTTAACAACTACGCATGTCGAGGCCCGACTTGGAAGTTTGACGTGAAAGAGAAACACCGTTGGCTTTTCCATGGCGACCGTGGAGTTCCATTCATTTAGACCACCTCAGACTTATGACGGCAAAATTGTCACGCTGTTTAGTTTATAATTCGAATATGGTCCTTATATTGCAAAAAAAAAAAAAAAAGAAGGAAAATTCCCCAAAAGTCCTGAACCTATTGTATTTGTACCAATTTAATTTTAAATATTTTAATTTGACAATTTAATCGTAAACCTTTTAACAATTTATCAATGTAGTCCATCTCGTCAATTTTGGCCATCTTATGTGATACGATTATTAGCCTCAGCGTTCATCAGCTAGAGGCAAGGGCATCGTGGCCCTTTGCCTATGGCCAGCAACCTCCATTGGCTACTACAAAGGCCGCAGACCAGCGAAGGGAGATAAGAGGAAAAAAGAAAATGAGAAAAAACCAAAAAGATAATAATAATAATAATAATAATAATAATAAAATCCACGGTTATGTTTATCATGCAACTTAGGACATTCGACATCCGTGTTAGTGATTTTTTTTAATCAAAATTGGCTGGATAGTGGTAATTGATCAATTCGATTAAATTAAGACAAGTACAGTAAATTTAAGACTTTTTAGTAACTATCCCCCGAAAATGGGGAAAAAAAACTAGTTTTCGAGAGCAGATTTCCAAACATGATATTATCTTGTTGCTTATAATGTCTTCGTGAATTTCAATTACTCCATCAATAGGCGAAATTGACGACAAATCAGCGATGTTGCGAAAATATGTAGATGTCCTAGTCCTTATGAGTTTAGAATTGCTCGTGGACCTTCTTTGTTCTCTAAGTTAATAAAAATGTGAATCCAACTCGAACAGCCTAACCAAAGAATTAGGCGTGGAGTTTTTCTTATGGTTGTTCTTTTTTTTGGTCAAAATAACATTTCATTCACTTTCTCCTCGAAATACAAGAGAGAAAAATTTTGGTTCAAATAGTACAACTTCAGACCAAGAGTAACCACAAATAATTTTAAAACAAAAAAGCTTCAAATAACAAAAGAGATCATCAAAACCAAGTTACATGTCACGCGTCCAAAGAGCACGCCTATGACTTCTCCAAATCAAAATTGGCGCCCGATCACCAAATCTGTCTTTAGTAATAGGCATACATGGAGAAGTCCATCTGATTTTACGGTTTTGCCTTTTGATGGTGTGTGCGTATATTTAGCGTCCCCAACACCATTACCGAGCAAAGTGAAAAGATTAAACAAGCATAGATCCGACATATGCGAGAACGAAAACTTCACAAAGCTCCTACGATCGTTTCCAAAATTAAACTCGTTCACCAACAAAACCAGAGAAAAGAGAAATCCCGAAAACACATAAGCCAAAACCCCTAAATCTAGACTAGATGGGGATAGAAATCTCCCAAAACAAGAGAGAAAAGTTTTCGGATTTACACTAAATCGAAAGAGAAAAGCTCTCAAACGAGAGGAAAATAAGAAAATGAAATAAAGAAAAAATAAATAAATAAGGAAGGAGAGATGGAAAGGCAGAGAGCGAGACCCTTCTAGTCTGGTTCTATCCCGCCCCCTCTTCACATACCTCCACTTCTGTTTTCTTAAAGGTGAGGATTCGGATCTTCACATATCTCCACTTCTCTTTTCTTGAGGGTGAGGATTCGGTCTTCTTCAGAATGACCAAAAAAATTTTAAAAAAAATTCGTTCCAAATCACCGTGATCACATAAGATTAGTTTAAAAAATAAAAAGAGAATAGATTATATAGCAGCCTTTGAGTGTGATTATTATACCAACAATTTATTTTAGATCACAAGAAATAAAAAATAAATTATTAAAAATTATTATGGAGTTTATTAAAAAAAATAGCTCAAAATATATTGTTGTTCTTATGGCCACTCAAAGAGTGTTATGCAAGTAAAGTTTAAATAAAATATTCGCATGTAAGAAGGCCTAACGAGTCTTGATCGGGGAAAAGGAAAGGCTATCTGAAATTCTATTTCCATGTATTTCTCTTTCCCTAAACTAAGGGTGCGCATGATACTATTTCTGAAATAGAATTTTCATTTAAATTCATTTGGTTTCGTTACTTTATTTTTTTATTTTTATAGTATTTTTTACTTCATAAGTAATTTTAAAGTCATTGAAAAAGTAAAAAAGAAATCACTCTTCATCAGAAATAGAAGTAGAAAAAAATATAGAAGTGTTATCGTGCCAACCCTTTCGCTTTCTTTGACTGCCCTTTTCTCTCTCTCTCTCTAAAATCCCATTCCCATATAAGCATTCTTCACAGCAAGAAAAATCTCGCCGAGTTTCCATTACTACCTTCGAATTCCTCGAACATCTCGTGCATTTGAAAGTCCCCCACGTCGAACTAAACTCCAACCCCCATTCGAATTTTGTGCACACAGTGCGTATTCAAATAAGAGAGAATTTCTGGGTTCAGTTCTTGATTCTGGGCAGATAGGGAATGATAAAGTTCTGACTTTTAATCATTCGAAGTTACTTTTTCATCTAAACGCGGGGCATTTGAGCTTTTCATCGTAGCTGGGTATGATTGTGCAGAGTAGCATGTTCTTGCTTTGTGTTGTATCTGTTAATCTTGTTCTGCCCTTTTTTTGTGTGGATAACCTGTCAAAACTTGGGGGCTCTGGTTGTGTTTTATGCAGTTCAATGGCAGTGAAATGAATTGATTTTGCTTTCTTCGCCCTTCCTCTTTCAGATTGCGTTCTTTTATGGACTTCCCCGAAAATGGATCGGAAATTTCAGATAAAAATTGTGGATTAAGTTCGTAAAAGCAGCTTTATGTCCTATTTTAGTATGTTCTTGGGGATTTTACATCGATAATAATGCTTTCATTTTGGGAATTTTGGTATCTGATTATTTGGGTTCTATTGTGTTTGAGCAGGTCACTGCTGAATTTTGTGCGGTTTTATCACTGTCCTTGCTCATATCTGCTTGGCACGAAATTGTTGCTCGTTGGGGTGTCAAATTGGCCTGCAACATCAGCTTATATCCCCAAGCAACCAGGAACGATTGCCTTTAGGACAAGCAGCTTGAAGGGAACCAATTTACAAGTCATGACCGATTCAGTTGCCTCTGACAAAACCAGAGGATTGTCCCTCCTTCGACCTGAGAAATTCTTCCCGCCTAGACCCAAAAGCGAGCTTGATGCCGTGGCCATTAAGGTGCAGAAAGCGTACAGGAGTTACAGAACAAGAAGAAACTTGGCAGATTGTGCCGACGTGGTGGAGGAGCTCTGGTGAGTCTTTCCCGAAGGAAACTGAATTGATCGAGTTGTTTCTGATGCGCCCTTTTTTTGAAATAGCTAAATGGGTGCAAAGCTGCAAATGGTTCAGGTGTAATGCGATTAGACTCCGCACTGTGAAGTCATATCTACATATCATTCTACGAGAATGCTACAACCCGAAACCTATTGGTTCATCGGTGTGGCGATGTACAAAGGGCAGCTAAAGTCGCCAAGGTACATGACAGTCAAATCTTATTGAAGGCAGCCCCGATTCATATTTTCCTGCTTTCAACTTATTGTGACAGTTTAACGTGTTACATCATTTGGGTCTGCTTGATGCTCATCTGTTCAGGTAGTAGAACTTTGCCAAATGATGAGAAGGGCTAAGAGATAGCATTACCCCACTTGGCTTGAAGCTCGTAATTCCCTTGTCTTCCTGAGATTGCATATATAATCTCGATCAACCTTTTCTTTTTCCCCCCCCCCCCTTTCCAAGAGGGAGATTTTAGCATATATACAGCTGCCTGATCAGCACTGTTCAAACAGATGACCCGCGGCATCGTTAACGGCCACAATTCTGCATCTCTACCACGACGTGTGGTGTTCAAAGCAATTAGCACACAGCCGTTCTTCTACTTTGTTTAGTAAGTTGCATAATTACTTGGAAATCGTTTTGTCGTGTTCATTGTGTTCGTGTTACTTCCATCGGTATCGAATAGACTTTTTTTAACGACAACGACCGGGTTAAATGCAGGTTGGATGCCGGACAAGGCAAAGATATAAATCTCGAAAAGTGCTCAGAAGTCGCATCAAGTATCTCAGGACGTATACTTCTTTTATCGGCTTATAGCGGATGTCTTAGCAAATTACATTTATCAAATATCCTATCGGAACATGCCTCGGACAAGCTGAAGGTAAAGAAACCTTTGGGACATCCTTAATCGCAGCGAAATGTTCAGTGGACATGTGAGAGAAAGATGCCTGTCGTTGAATTTCTGCTTTGAACTGGCATTAACTCCTCTTTGTTTTTCCTGCAGAAGGAAAGAGAAGCCTAAGACATAGTTTCTTTCCAAAACGGGGTGCAATTCTCCGGGGGAACTGGGATGTGAATTCCCCCATCTTCTTTGAAATTCCTGCTATTTTCTGATGACCTTGAGCTGTATCTCTCTAGGAATGATTGAAACCCCATTGTGTTCTGGCCACATAAAACGTAAGACCCCTCGGAGGCCTGTCGTGGATGAAAGTATCTATTTAATCAGAAGAATCCGCTGACCAAGCGGCGCACCTAGCCTCTTCTCTATTATGTATGGACTATCGGGAAAATTCAAAGTAAGGATATGAAATGTCGTTATTTTTTCAAATAAAGATCTAAGTGAACATTGTTTCAAATAAATCTTAAAATGATCATGGCGGTTTTAAATTAGGGTCTAACTTTGCTGGCCTATCAAGGGCACTTTACATTTAGAGACGATTTCAATTTATTTTTTTTTTGTCATGTTTATCGTTTCTTTTTCATTTATTTGGTGATGCTGGTTGGGTGCCGGCCATGGGTGGCCTTATCCGAGTAGGGCAAGGGTAGCCTTGAAAGCGATAACCGTCTAGCTAGCGAGTATGGCCCTTGCCCAAAAAGGGAAGGGAAAAAGCAAATTTTTTTTTTTTTTAAGTAAAGGATGAAAATGTCAGACCTTGAGAAAATATTTTATCAGCCGGTAAGGTCAGATCCTTCGTTGAGACTGACATGATCACTTCTTCGTCAACTAACATAACCGTCTATGCACTTAATTAAAGGGAGGTCAGACCATTTAGAAAATAGTCAGGAAAACATATGGCTCAAGGCCAGCACAAGTCAAGTTAAGCACATGGCCAATAAAAAGTTGGAGGCCCAAATGTGCTGCCCATAACTCAGCTTCTAGAGAGGAACATGTGGCCCATTTTCCGAGACTCAAAGCCCGTTAATTTCGCGGAAAGTTACTATGAGTTTTCTTATTTATCGACATTTGAAATGTTGAGGAGAACGAGTCGAGAAAAGGTCATTTCATTATTAACGGACGAGGAGAACATGCCCTACTCAAGAAACGACTTACTCCGCTAAAATTAAAAATCACGTTTGAAATTAAGGCCAGACCTCCGGGGCACGGGGACCCTGACGCCTATGTCCGAGTCCTTGGAGGCCATGCCTAGGTCCCTCGAGGCTTGGCCTGGGGACCTTTATGCTCATCTCTCGGTCCTGGCGGCCATGCTTGAGTACTCAGCACCCGTCCGCAAGTCGCCCGCTTCTAGGCTGAGTCCGTCGAGGTCAGGCTCTAGTTCACAGAGACTGGGTTCAAAAGTGCATCAAGGTCAGGCCTGAGACTCTGGTGCCCCGGCATGAGTCCCCGATCATGCAACGGTATCCAGCTCCTATGATCAAGACCCTAACACCTGGAATTGGGGACCCTAGCAGGCCGGCCAGAGTCTCCTGAGGTTGGGCCTAAGTCTCGCAAGGTTGGGCCTAGTCCCCAACAACCTAAGTCGGTGTCCTCGGCGGCCAGGCCGGGTCACTCGAAATCGGCCCAAATACCGCGGAATCGTACCTCAGTCTTTAGTAATTATGCCCAAGTGATCGAGTACCCCAACTGCTAAAGCTGGATGTATCATAAAATAAACATGACCTGTGCCTCATAACTACACTAAAAACAATATATTCAGTCACTTCAAGTATAATTAATGAAGAATGATACTGTTTGTATTTCGTATCAAATTACTAAAGTCACGCCCTTAGACTTACAAAACGACGAAATCTCAATACACGTATGCATCCAATGTGATGGGTGTGATGGTAGAACGGATGGACTCCACCATAGAAGTCACGTTAGGAACCCAAAAGTTCGACAAATCGAATCCAGACACTTTACGCACTTAAAGCCATCTTTCGGATTTTCGTTTGGTACATTTCGATACTTCCTCGCAAAGCCGCCTACATAAGAGCTCGAACAGAGCATATCTTTTTAGGAAGATAAAAAGAAGCTGTCCTTTCCGGAAGACTTAGATGAGGGTATAAATGCTATGCTTATTGGTTGGTTACTTAGACTGATGAGGGTTAATTAGTGTTAAACACCGTAATCACTTACTACTTCCTTATTCTCTTCCGGTCTTAGGATTATGCACCACTTGCTAGTGTTCTTCATCAGTATAACTATAAGAATTAGTACTTTCAATTCATGAAGAAGGTCTTAGCATATCTTTTCCCCCCAAATGTTTCATTTTCTGGACACCATGCGAATGTCCAAGCCCAACTTGAAGGACTATTGTTTTCTTTTCTTTTTTTAAAAATATTTATTGCAGGAGAAAATTCTAATTCAAATGAGAGAATTTCCATCTTTGACAGCACAAGCCTCTTGATTTCTTACCCACTACATCTCCAAACTTATTCATTTCTCTTTGACTGGTCTAAAGTTTTGGCTTGAAAAACATACGTAGGCCTATCAATGGAAAGAGAAAGCCCATAAGTGCTCCATGGAAATTTTGGGCTTCACTAGATTTAAGATCGTTAAACGATAACTATAGACCATAAAAGCAAAACTATCTCCTTATTTAGAATGTGACAATGATTTCCTCGATAATCTATTCATAGAAAAACTAGTTTACAGAGCGGTTTCCCGACCGAGTCGCTTGGGTTAGCAGTTGAACCGCGCTCCTTCGTCGGACCAAACCGATTATGAATCGGTAATAAGGCGAAGCACGCGGTGGTCCAAGTCCTTTCAAACTTAGAATTGTCATGGACAATTTTTCTTCCAAGAGAGCGAATCCAACTTGAAGTGTGGGTAACGAAAGAGTTTGGTAAGGAGTCCTTTTTGCCCCAAAAAACTAAATTTAGTAGCTGGGTTTGTCAAACCCATGACCATCTGTCGTCGACAACAAAACAAGCGAAGAGCTCCAACACTTGGAGGTGGAAAAAGTTACGGACGGAGGTTTCCGGGAACGGGCCAAAAAGAGAAACCCATTTTTGTTCCCCAACTTCAGTCTATTTTCTTTTTCTACCGCACGTGGCTTCGAACTCACTTTCAAAGAGGGGGAAAAAAAATTCCAACCAGGTTGGCTGAAATTAAGTCTCGACCTAAAATTAATATTTTTTTCAGAATCGAGACCCGAAAGAAGTTCGTGTTACCTTACCTTATAAAATAAAGGATTAATATGACGAAAATTCAAAATTAATATATCTATGACAAATTTACCCCGAACTATTTTTTATTACAAAAAAATCTTCAAACTGGTACATCCACGATAAATTTTCTCAATTATTTTTTCGACCACCAAAAATCCTAAACCGGTACATATGTGATAAATTTTCCCAAACTAAATTTTTGACCGTCAAAATTTCAAACCGATACACGTATATAAATTTACCTTCCGTTAATTTTTATTAATTAAATTAATACCACGAAAACTCTAAATTGATACACCTATGACAAGCGAAAGCGAAAAACCCCAACTGTGTACATTCAGCATTTGCCAAGTGTCATCTAACTCAGCAATTTGATGATAAAAATAACAAAAAAATAATATAGGATAAATTTATTATAGTTGTATCAGTTTTTAGATATATTTGTCAAGGATATTCCACTTTATGATTTTTGATAGTTAAAAAATAGTTTGGGATAAATTTGTCACAAAAGTATCAATTTACAATTTTTCATGATATTAACCCTACCTACAATAAATTAATTTCTCACAAAAATTGAGATTTAAGCTAAAATTGTTTTTTTAATCCCGAATAGTTGATTCAATATTGTGAATGATTAATATCACGAAAAATCTCAAATTGATACACCTATGATAAATTTATCTCAAATTATTTTTTTGACAATGAAAATATTCCAAACCGATACAAATGTGACAAATTTTATCCAAAACTATTTGTTTAACTACGAAAAATCTCAAACCGGTACACTTGTGATAAATTTACCAAAACTATTTTTTTTTACGATAAAAAGTTCTAAATGAGTATACTTGTGATGAATTTATCCTTAATATCAAATTGCTAAATTAGATGACATGTGACGGTTGACAAATGTATCAGTTTGAAATTTTTAACCTATGTTTATCACAAGCATAACATTTTTTGGTGTTTTCGTGATATTAATCCAATTTGAACGAAACTAACGGATAGTAAATTTGTTATAATTGTACCAGTTCATGATTTTTATGGTCAAAAAATTAGTTTTGGATAAACTTATCACGTGTGTACTAATTTGTGATTTTTTATGGTAAAAAAATAGTTTATGATAAATTTGTCACAATTTTAAAATTTTAGCGCTATCGACCCTGTTGCAAAGAAGTGAGATGGATTTAGTATCGAGTGGCCTGATCTGTCTAGTCCATTCGCGGTCTTGCAGTTGGGAGGGAGACTTGAAAGCCTTTCTTTAGCAGATGCGATGGAGCCATTCAAGGACAAGGACCAAGACTTTTGCTCCCACCCACTTTTCCGACCATCTCTATCACGGTCTTTGCCACCAAACGATCTACTTTGGACAATTTATCATTGAATAGCCTAGGAAGAGGAATAAATTTAACGTCATTAGAGAAATATTATTAAAAATTATCAATGTCAACGCCGGTCATACCACGGATTAATAATTTCTTTTTATCAAAATTGATCGAACGGACTGAGTTGACGAAATGCGAAAAGATTTATGAACAAACTTGCACAATGCAACAGATTTATGATTTTTTTTTATAATTTTTTTTCCGTTAAGTTTATTGTAAGCTCGGCTTACGCAGCCCGTAATTAGGGGTCGATTCAACAAGTGATTTGTAGTCAATGGGCCAATAGCAGTTGGCCACGTCATTTAGTGCATGGAATTTGTAAACTGGTCTAAAAAGCATAGAATTTATCGTAGACTTGGAATACAAGGCGTGTTCTTTACATCCCAACGATGATCTTGCTCCTGGATTCACATGCAGCCCATATGAAATTATCAATATTTTTGCTCATTAATTTTGAATAGCTCGTTGCGAGCAGAGAAAGCCAATCGGAGCAAATATTGCAAGTGACGGTTTTACATTAACGGAGCAAACAACGATAAAGATATCGAAAACGACCGCTTTTCGAAAGAAATAAGAATGAATGCGAGGGGTGGGGGATACCTATGAATGATCATCAAGGTGAAATTGCATCTGGTCATCATTTCATCTAACAAATCGACATTGAATTGATGTATATTTCTAGATTATATGAATTATCAAAAAGAGAAAATTATTCTCAATAGGCTCTGTTTGTTTGGTAAAAAAAATGAATGGTTCGAAAATATTTTTTTTGAAAATGATTGTCTGTATTGTTCGAAATAATAACTTATGAAAAATATTTTTATTATCGATATTAATTTATATCTAAGTATTTTCGCAAATGATGTAAAATTATTTCGTTAATTGAACTTTGTAGGTGAGACATATGATCATTTAATTTTTTGCGAAACGGACGCAATCTTCTTTCGCAGCTCTTGAATGCCGACGATTCAGAATAATCGAACTAGATAAGATGTATGCGTCAGCACTGGCCCTAGTCACCACCCCGACAGCTGTGGGAAAAAAGGGATGGAATTAAAAATAATAATAATAATTGAACGCAGACTACAAAATTTTTTTTTTCTGTTTGACGACAATCATAGACTTTGATTAATAATTAATAGTCCTGGTCGTTTTTCTCGCTCATCCGTAAGTCTACGAAACTCTGTTTCCATGAAAGGAGGGTCTTGACTTCTGTCCTTTTTCTTTTTTTTTTTTTTCCCTCGTCCTCTCGGAAGAGGCGAAAGCACACATGTTTCCAATCCCGAGGTTATTCTGCTTTCCAGCAACAGGATGCGTGTTTACCTGCGAGAAAGGTCAACGATTTCGGTCAACGGCAAAGCCACGAGGCTCCTTTTAAAACGCGTATGACCGCTTCATTTGTTTATGAATAGTCGCCGGGGAGGTAAGTCCAACGTTTGATCGAAGAATTGCGTGCTCGGCAGAATTTAACTCCCTAAATAAGATGGTTCGACAAAGCGACGTGTCCGTAGTTAGACGCGCACCTGCCTTTTTCCAAGTCGTTAGAATGTGTACCTCGAAAACTTAGAGGCGAAAGGAGACTGCATGTGTATAAAGAGCGACGTGTGATATTGCAATACGAGCGACCACGAAATCAAAGCCGCCTTTTGATGCTTGTAGAGGCAATTTTAATATTTCACTTGATTCTCTATAACTCTCGTAATTTTGTATATGTCTGCGATATTCAAAGTCATGCTGCAAGAAAGAACATAGAAACATGTCTAAATCAAGAAAGAACAGTAGAAACTTGTCTAAATCAAAATCCACGGTATGTCTAAATCTAATACCTTGGTCGATGCGTCGACCTATCAATTTTCGCAGGGGGAGGAGTATCGGTGGAGCCGTGATCTCCACCGGTATTCCTCCCCTGCGAAGTTTTGATAGGTCGACGCATCGACAAGGTATTAGATTTAGACATACCGTGGATTTAGATTTAGACAAGTTTCTACTGTTCTTTCTTGATTTAGACATGTCTACTGTTCTTTCTTGCAGCATGAATTTGAATATCGCAGACATATACAAAATTACGAGAGTTATAGAGAATCAAGTGAAATATTAAAATTGCCTCTACAAGCATCAAAAGCGGCTTTGATTTCGTGGTCGCTCGTATTGCAATATCACACGTCGCTCTTTATACACATGCAGTCTCCTTTCGCCTCTAAGTTTTCGAGGTACACATTCTAACGACTTGGAAAAAGGCAGGTTGCGCGTCTAACTACGGACACGTCGCTTTGTCGAACCATCTTATTTAGGGAGTTAAATTCTGCCGAGCACGCAATTCTTCCGATCAAACGTTGGACTTACCTCCCCGGCGACTATTCATAAACAAATGAAGCGGTCATACGCGTTTTAAAGGAGCCTCGTGGCTTTGCGTTGACCGAAATCGTTGACCTTTCTCGCAGGTAAACACGCATCCTGTTGCTGGAAAGCAGAATAACCTCGGGATTGGAAACATGTGTGCTTTCGCCTCTTCCGAGAGGACGAGGGAAAAAAAAAAAAGAAAAGGACAGAAGTCAAGACCCTCCTTTCATGGAAACAGAGTTTCGTAGACTTACGGATGAGCGAGAAAAACGACCAGGACTATTTAATTATTAATCAAAGTCATGATTGTCGTCAAACAGAAAAAAAAAATTTTGTAGTCTGCGTTCAATTATTATTATTATTTTTAAATTCCATCCCTTTTTCCCACAGCTGTGGGGTGGTTGACTAGGGCCAGTGCTGACGCTACATCTTATCTAGTTCGATTATTCTGAATCGTCGGCATTCAAGAGCTGCGAAAGAAGATTGCGTCCGTTTCGCAAAAAATTAAATGATCATATGTCTCACCTACAAATTCAATTAACGAAATAATTTTACATCATTTGCGAAAATACTTAGATATAAATTAATATCGATAATAAAAATATTTTTCATAAGTTATTATTTCGAACAATACAGACAATCATTTTCAAAAAAATATTTTCGAACCATTCATTTTTTTTAACCAAACAAACAGAGCCTATTGAGAATAATTTTCTCTTTTTGATAATTCATATATCTAGAAATATACATCAATTCAATGTCGATTTGTTAGATGAATGATGACCAGATCAATTTCACCTTGATGATCATTCATAGGTATCCCCCACCCCTCGCATTCATTCTTATTTCTTTCGAAAAGCGGTCGTTTTCGATATCTTTATCGTTTTTGCTCCGTTAATGTAAAACCGTCACTTGCAATATTTGCTCCGATTGGCTTTCTCTGCTCGCAACGAGCTATTCAAAATTAATGAGCAAAAATATTGATAATTTCATATGGGCTGCATGTGAATCCAGGAGCAAGATCATCGTTGGATGTAAAGAACACGCCTTGTATTCCAAGTCTACGATAAATTCTATGCTTTTTAGACCAGTTTACAAATTCCATGCACTAAATGACGTGGCCAACTGCTATTGGCCCATTGACTACAAATCACTTGTTGAATCGACCCCTAATTTACGGGCTGCGTAAGCCGAGCTTACAAAAAACTTAACGGAAAAATTATAAAAAAAATCATAAATCTGTTGCATTGTGCAAGTTTGTTCATAAATCTTTTCGCATTTCGTCAACTCAGTCGTTCGATCAATTTTGATAAAAGAAATTATTAATCGTGGTATGACCGGCGTTGACATTGATAATTTTTCATAATATTTCTCTAATGACGTTAAATGTATTCCTCTTCCTAGGCTATTCAATGATAATTGTCCAAAGTAGATCGTTTGGTGGCAAAGACGTGATAGAGATGGTCGGAAAAGTGGGTGGGAGCAAAAGTCTTGGTCCTTGTCCTTGAATGGCTCCATCGCATCTGCTAAAGAAGGCTTTCAAGTCTCCTCTCCAACTTGCAAGACCGCGAATGGACTAGACAGATCAGGCCACTCGATACTAAATCCATCTCACTTCCTTTGCAACAGGGTCGATAGCGCTAAAATTTAAAATTGTGACAAATTTATCATAAACTATTTTTTTACCATAAAAAATCACAAATTAGTACACACGTGATAAGTTTATCCAAACTAATTTTTTGACCATAAAAATCATGAACTGGTACAATTATAACAAATTACTATCCGTTATTTTCGTTCAAATTGGATTAATATCACGAAAACACCAAAAATGTTATGCTTTGTGATAAACATAGGTTAAAAATTTCAAACTGATACATTTGTCAACCGTCACATGTCATCTAATTTAGCAATTTGATATTAAGGATAAATTCATCACAAGTATACTCATTTAGAACTTTTATCGTAAAAAAAAATAGTTTTTGGTAAATTTATCACAAGTGTACCGGTTTAAGATTTTTCGTAGTTAAACAAATAGTTTTGGATAAATTTGTCACATTTGTATCGGTTTGGAATTTTTCATTGTCAAAAAAATAATTTGAGATAAATTTATCATAGGTGTATCAATTTGAGATTTTTCGTGATATTAATCATTCACAATATTGAATCAACTATTCGGGATTAAAAAACAATTTTAGCTTAAATCTCAATTTTTGTGAGAAATTAATTTATTGTAGGGTTAATATCATGAAAATCATAAATTGATACTTTTGTGACAAATTTATCCCAAACTATTTTTTAACTATCAAAATCATAAAGTGGAATATCCTTGACAAATATATCTAAAACTGATACAACTATAATAAATTATCCTATATTATTTTTTGTTAATTTTTATCATCAAATTGCTGAGTTAGATGACACTTGGCAATTGCTGAATGTACACAGTTGGGGTTTTTCGCTTTCGCTTGTCATAGGTGTATCAATTTAGAGTTTTCGTGGTATTAATTTAATTTATAAAAACTAACGGAAGGTAAATTTATCATACGTGTATCGGTTTGAAATTTTGACGGTCAAAAAATTTAGTTTGGGAAAATTTATCACATATGTACCGTTTAGGATTTTTGGTGGTCGAAAAAATAATTTGAGATAAATTTATCGTGGATGTACCAGTTTGAGATTTTTTTGTAATAAAAATATAGTTCGGGGTAAATTGTCATAGATATATTAATTTTGAATTTTTCGTCATATTAATCCTTTATTTTATAAGGTAAGGTAACACGAACTTTTTCTTGGGTCTCGATTCTGAAAAAATATTAATTTTAGGTCGAGACTTAATTTCAGCCAACCTGGTTGGAATTTTTTTTTTCCCCCTCTTTGAAAGTGAGTTCGAAGCCACGTGCGGTAGAAAAAGAAAATAGACTGAAGTTGGGGAACCAAAAATGGGTTTCTCTTTTGGCCCGTTCCCGGAAACCTCCGTCCGTAACTTTTTCCACCTCAAGTGTTGGAGCTCTTCGCTTGTTTGTTGTCGCCGACAGATGGTCATGGGTTTGACAAACCCAGCTACTAAATTCTAGTTTTTTGGGGCAAAAAGGACTCCTTACCAAACTCTTTCGTTACCCACACTTCAAGTTGGATTCGCTCTCTTGGAAGAAAAATTGTCCATGACCATTCTAAGTTGAAAGGCTTGGACCACCGCGTGCTTCGCCTTATTACCGATTCATAATCGGTTTGGTCCGACGAAGGAGCGCGGTTTCAACTGCTAACCCAAGCGACTCGGTCGGGAAACCGCTCTGTAAACTAGTTTTTCTATGAATAGATTATCGAGGAAATCATTGTCACATTCTAAATAAGGAGATAGTTTTGCTTTTATGGTCTATAGTTATCTGTTTAACGATCTTAAATCTAGTGAAGCCCCAAAATTTCCATGGAGCACTTATGGGCTTTCTCTTTCATTGATAGGCCTACGTATGTTTTTCAAGCCAAGCTTGACCAGTCAAAGAGAAATGAATAAGTTTGGAGATGTAGTGGTAAGAATCAAGAAAGATGGAAATTCTCTCATTTGAATTAGAATTTTCCTCCTGCAATAAATATTTTTAAAAAAGGAAAAGAAAACCATAGTCCTTCAAAGTGGGCTTGGACATTCGCATGGTGTTCCAGAAAATGAAACATTTGGGGGGAAAAGATATGCTAAGACCTTCTTCATTGAATTGAAAGTACTAATTCTTATAGTTATACTGATGAAGAACACTAGCAAGTGGTGCATAATCCAAAAGACGGAAAGAGAATAAGGAAGTAGTAAGTGATACGGTGTCTTAACACTAATTAACCCTCATCTAAGTTAACCAAGTTAAGCATATCATTTAACCCTCATCTAAGTCTTCCGGAAAGGACAGCTTCTTTTTATCTTCCTAAAAGATATGCTCTGTTCGAGCTCTTGTGTAGGCGGCTTTGCGAGGAATATCGAAATGTACCAAACGAAAACCGAAAGATGGCTTTAAGTGCGTAAAGTGTCGGATTCGATTTGTCGAACTTTTGGGTTCCTAACGTGACTTCTATGGTGGAGTCCATCCGTTCTACCATCACACCCATTTGGATGCATACGTGTATTGAGATTTCGTCGTTTTGTAAGTCCTAAGGGCGTGACTTTAGTAATTTGATACGAAATACAAACAGTATCATTCTTCATTAATTATACCTTGAAGTGACTGAATATATTGTTTTTAGTGTAGTTATGAGGCACAGGTCATGTTATTTTATGATACATCCAGCTTTAGCAGTTGGGGTCTCGATCACTTGGGCATAATTACCAAAGACTGAGGTACGATTCCGCGGTATTTGGGCCGATTTCGAGTGACCCGGCCTGGCCGCCGAGGACACCGACTTAGGTTGTTGGGGACTAGGCCCAACCTTGCGAGACTTAGGCCCAACCTCAGGAGACTCTGGCCCGGCCGCTAGGGTCCCCAATTCCAGGTGCTAGGGTCTTGATCATAGGAGCTGGATACCGTTGCATGATCGGGGACTCATGCTGGGGCACCACAGTCTCAGGCCTGACCTTGATGCACTTGAACCCAGTCTCTGTGAACTAGAGCCTGACCTCGACGGACTCAGCCTAGAAGCGGGCGACTTGCGGACGGGTGCTGAGTACTCAAGCATGGCCGCCAGGACCGAGAGATGAGCATAAAGGTCCCCAGGCCAAGCCTCGAGGGACCTAGGCATGGCCTCCAAGGACTCGGACATAGGCGTCAGGGTCCCCGTGCCCGGAGGTCTGGCCTTAATTTCAAAAGTGATTTTTAATTTTCAGCGGAGTAAGTCGTTTCTTGAGTAGGCATGTTCTCCTCGTCCGTTAATATGAAAAGACCTTTTCTCGACTCGTTCTCCTCAACATTTCAAATGTCGATAAATAAGAAAACCGATAGTAACTTCCGCGAAATTAACGGGCTTTGAGTCTCGGAAAATGGGCCATACGTTCCTCTATAGAAGCTCAGTTATGGGCAGCACATTTGGGCCTCCAACTTTTTATTGGCCATGTGCTTAACTTGACTTGTGCTGGCCTTGAGCCATATGTTTTCCTGACTATTTTCTAAATGGTCTGACCTCCTTTAATTAAGTGCATAGACGGTATGGTTAGTTGACGAAGAAGTGATCATGTCGGTCTCAACGAAGGATCTGACCTTACCGGCTGATAAAATATTTTCTCAAGGGTTGACATTTTCATCCTTTACTTAAAAAAAAAAAATTGCTTTTTCCCTTCCCTTTTTGGTCAGAGGGCCATTCTCGCTAGCTAGGACGGTTATCGCTTTCAAGGCCACCCTTGCCCTACTCGGATAAGGCCACCCATGGCCGGCACCCACACCACCATCACCAAATAAAATTAAAAGAAACGATAAACATGACAAAAAAAAAATATAAATTGAAATCGTCTCTAAATGAAAGTGCCCTTGATAGGCCAGCAAAGTTAGACCCTAATTTAAAACCGCCATGATCATTTTAAGATCTTATTTGAAACAATGTTCACTTAGATCTTTATTTGAAAAAATAACGACATTTCATATCCTTATTTGAATTTTCCCGATAGTCCATACATAATAGAGAAGAGGCTAGGTGCGCCGCTTGGTCAGCGGATTCTTCTGATTAAATAGATACTTCATCCACGACAGGCCTCCGAGGGGTCTTACGTTTTATTTGGCCAGAACACAATGGGGTTTCAATCATTCCTAGAGAGATACAGCTCAAGGTCATCAGAAAATAGCAGGAATTTCAAAGAAGATGGGGGGAATTCACATCCCAGTTCCCCCGGAGTTGCACCCCGTTTTGAAGGAAACTATGTCTTAGGCTTCTCTTTCGTTCTGCAGGAAAAACAAAGAGGAGTTAATGCCAGTTCAAAGCAGAAATTCAACGACAGGCATCTTTCTCTCACATGTCCACTGAACATTTCGCTGCGATTAAGGATGTCCCAAAGGTTTCTTTACCTTCGGCTTGTCCGAGGCATGTTCCGATAGGATATTTGATAAATGTAATTTGCTAAGACATCCGCTATAAGCCGATAAAAGAAGTATACGTCTGAGATACTTGATGCGACTTCTGAGCACTTTTCGAGATTATATCTTGTCTTTGTACCAGCATCCAAACCGCATT
>JAGVVM010005890.1:0-40891 GCA_019149425.1 Psidium friedrichsthalianum
GATTTCTGTTCCTCACGGCCGCCACGCGCCGCCGCGGCCGCCGCCGCCGGTCGCCGGCGCCGCCGCCGGTCGCCGGGCCGCCGCCGCCGTGTCGCCGGCCGCGCCGTAGGAAAAGTAGAAATTTTCAATTTTGTCAAAACGAATTTCTGTTCTAGGATTAGAAATTAGTTTCGTTATCAAACACATTTTTTTTGCTCAGAAACTCATTCTGGAACAGAAATAGAAAAATCTATTTCTGTTCCAGAATGAGTTCTGGAACAGAATGGTTGCCATGCGCGCCCTAAGAGTCTTTATGGTCCGAATATGGGCTAAAAAAAACTACTGCTACCTTAATCCGGTCAAGCAAGCTGTACGTTTGAATAGGGATTTATGAACAAGCATTTATCTTGTGGCCTTAGCCATTCGGGAGAAATGATTAGACATTTTTCTTCCATAATTCACGTGTTTAATAAACTACTAGTCGGGCCTTGTCTAGAGAGACGCTAGATTGCACTAGTTTCTATGCCTTGAGTATGCAGAATTCATCTTGATTACAATGCAATAAGTCCCACCTTTTCTAAGGTTTTTGTTAAATAAAGAAAAGGCTCTTACACTACTTTTTAAGATGACAAAGGAAATGAAAGTTGCAATTTTTTTTCGGCAAGATTCTTCCTTGTATAATATGATGAAATCTTTCCTTATTACTTAGGTTAATTTTTCTCAAAGCACTCGATTCTAATGTCATTTTATAATCATTGGCAATTGCTGCACTCACAATATAGAACTTCGAATCGCCTCACCTAGAGAATCGTGTTTTTTTTATGTTCATTATTTAACATAGATTGTCCGAAAATAAAAATGGCTAATAATACAAATTTACCTCGATTCTCACAAGTGTGCGGATTTGCAACATCGCGAAACGAAAGAATATGAATAATCATCGGAGTCTTTCCCCACTGAATCGTAACCTGCTCAATGATGACGTCAGCGAAAGTGACGGTAGAAAGGTGACGCCACCCATGTGTCCACCATATGATGGGATAAATACTTGGACAATAAAAGACCCCTAGAAAATTAAAACTTGCCGGGATGAGATGAGTGAATTTCTTGCTTTAGAACATCAACATATTTGAAAGGAATCGTAGCTAGTTTAACAGGATGAATTGATATAAATTTAATTAATCGTTAAGATGTCAGTATCACGTTGATTATAGAGAATACTCTATGAATAAGAGGGGCTTATTTATATGGGAGTGGAGGATACTCAATTTGGACTTACAAGTTTGGTCCAAGCAAGAGAAAAACAAAAAGAAAGGAAATACTTCGCGAAATTAGCACTTCTTAATATAACTTTGAAAAATAAAAAGAACAATGGGAGCTATAGCTCTTTATAACTTAAAACCAAAATAACAAAGTCATGGGTTGAACTACAGCAGCTACATCGATCGGTTTGATGGAAGACAGCTTCCAATGATACCGATCCTCTTCATAAGATCCATCTTAGGAGAACATGGCGACATATAAGGAAGCTTCCATGAATTATTGAATTGCAAATCATGATCCAGCACCAGAAAGCAGAAATTGAGAGTTGTGCTACTGAGATGAAGGGTCAGTATGTATTTGGAAAAAAAAAATATTGCTTAAACTTTTTTTGAGGTGTGACTTACGCATCGGCTCGTGACGAATTTATATTATTATAACGGGGTCTCATATAATGATTAAAACATCATTAAGAAGCGTTGACAGATGAATGCCTAGAGATCTTCCTTTTTTTGTTTGACCACTCTCGTAACGTGTTATTTCGTCTGATCAATCGAAAAGTAACATTGACAGTGGCAATATTATATCTTCGCATATTTATATGCAAAAAGCTCTATCAATAAAAAAAAAAAAAGAGTATCGTCATACTTTTTAAGAGTAATTGCCCAGACAAATGTTGATATTGATCATTTGGACCATTATCATCATCATCATTACTATTATAAATATTAATCAAAAGCTTGAGATTAAATTGACCACCGTACAATAGGTTTGAATTTTTTAGATAATTTTTCTCCCAATCTGACATCACTTGAGAAGACCGCCCTTGTTAAATTGGGTTGTTTGTTGTTCGATAAAGTATACTCCTTTCAATTGGAAGAAGAAGAACAACAACAACACACCACCACCACCACGCCGTAAATGAAAATTTTATAGACGAGAATTATATATCGACCTAAAATGAATCTTCAAACTTGTTATGATATACAAGTAGGCAAGCACTAGCTACTCCAGGTTCAAATCGAGCAAAGCCAAATATTTCTTTTTCTTTTTTTAGGTATTCACAAAATGTCACCTGATGATACTCATGGATCAATGAAACTAGTTGTTGCCATTGCAGTATTAGAATCACTATGTGTTTATTATCTATAGTCAAGGAATGATAATTTTCCATAGAGAGAATACAATCCAATATGTGAATGCCCCAGTAAGCAATCACTCCAATTAATGTTAGGATTCGGTGCACAAACCATGACGAAGTAAAGAGTAAAGCAAGAAAGAGAAATCGACATAAGATTATGCCATTTCACCCTTAAACTAAGGTTACACTCAATAGAGAATTCTACTATGATTAGCATCTCACACTTCTCGTACATCACTCAATTACACAAATGAAAAAGAATATATATATAACAATAGCTATTCACGGGACTCAAGTCGAAACTATGATGGGAAAAATATAAGCTTAAACTATAATGTCCTTTAATAGCCAAGTGGCTCTACCCCCTTAAGACCCCTGCTGGAGCAGGATCCCCATGTTTTCCTGTCAATGGGAAGTATGAACTATACCCCCAATATTAACTATTTATGGATTAATTGTTATGTAGATCCAAGACACTAGACAAAAGAACAAGGGATGGGACTTTCACTAATTAATGGTCAAAATGATAGGCCGGTGGATTCTTTTAATGTAAATCTAATGGTGTGAAAGCATATGGACATGTTCAATTTATTCTTAGTATTAAAAAAATTCCCATAAAAACAATAATTGTAAAATATCATAAAAAAATATGCTATCTCTGACATGCACACATGCTATAGAAGTCTTTGTCTACTAATTGTACAAAGATCTTTAAATTATATTATTAATGTGAAATCAAATATTTTCTTAAATACAGGTTGGTTTCAATATAGTAGTAAAATGAGGAAGAGAGAGGAGAATGACGACATCGCCAAAACATTATCTTGTAAAGGCAATGCTTAAAGATGGCTCTGTCATAGTATATTATGCAGATATAAACAGATTAAAACCTATCTTGCATAAAGTATAAAATTGAATTAATTCAAAAATTCGAGATGAGTATAAGGCAAGAAGAGATTATTATAAAACGTGAAGATGGATAAATTGTATATTTCGATCCCAAAATGCATAATTATGTATCCACCATGAATTGATTGTGAAATTTAACTTCACATTTTAGCATAAGGTAAAAACTAGAAAGTCCACGAAACACTAAAAAAGTCGCATATTTCTTTCTTAAATTAAATAGGTGATTTTTGAAATCAATATAAACAAACGGTGTATAGCAAGATAAACGATTAGACACATTGATTCCATAAAGTCGCATGGATATGCAAGGTTGCATCGTTTACACGGCTTAAGTATGAAAATTTTATCTTGATTGTTATGCAATAATCCCATATTTTTGCTAAAGAAAATAAATTCTCTTACCAAAATTTGAAAGAAATAAAAAAAAAAAGTTGCAATTATTCTAGGCAAGAATTTTCTGTCATATTATGATGAAATCCTTCCTTATTAATTACGATTAATGTCTTTTTACAATCATAGGCAATTGCTATTATAAGATAACTCACTTATAGAAAGAATTATAGGCAATTGCTTGTCTCCACATAATATTGAACCGGCTCAGCTAGAGAATCGTGTTATTTTTCTGTTTACTGTTGAATAAAGTCCGTCCGAAAATAGGAATGGCATTGGCAGGTCTGCGCGGCCACCTGTCATTTGATCATCGGACCCAAGACTACAGAGTTTACCTCGAATCTCACAAATACGCGAATCTAGTGAGAGTCTTCACCATGTGGCTGTGACCTGCCCAATGATGACGACAGCGAGTGTGACGATAGCAAGGTGACGTCACCCACGTGTCCGCCAAACGATGGACAAATACTTGGAGGACACGAGGAGAAAAAAAAAAAAAGGCCCTAGAAAATAAGAAACTTGAGGAATGAGTCTTGAAATTTTTTCGAACGGGACAGACACGCAGCGCATCCCTTAAAGCTGGATTCATCTCAATGAAAGTGACGAGTGATTTTTCTTTTCCATGGAAGAAGTTTTGAGGGATTTAGCTAGCTTAAAGCGATCATTTAAAATAAATTTTGTCGAACGTGAAGATGGCGATAGCACGTCAAGATAGAGAGAGCCCGATGAGCAAGAGGACTTTTTTTAATAGGATTGGGGGCGGTACTTTTAGATTTGCAAGTTAGCTTAAACTCAAGGATTTAAAATAAATTTTGCATATGATATCTTGTATGTTCTTATTTCCGAACTTGAATTCAGGAGCAACTTGGAGTGACTTGGTGAAAGGCAGCTCTCAATGATACTGATCGATCTTCATAAGATTGGATCTTATGAGAAACATGGCTGCAATAAAGGAAGCTTCCTATGTATTCTTGAATTGCAATTCATGTGAAGTGACCAGCAGTTTCGCATCGTGTTTGCGCCTGAAAGGGAAATTGAGAATCGTGCTATATCAAATGTGGACAGGACATTTAATTAAGAAACATAAAAAAAAAATTAGGCATGATTAAGCGTCTTCTAAGGCGTAACTCGCGCATCAGCTCGTGACAGATCTGTTTATGATGATGAGCCTGACATGATAATTAAATATTATTAGTAAGCACTGCCAGATGATTCTCTAGAGATCTATAATTTACTTTATTTTTGTCTGAACACCCTGATAACGTATCGTTTACTCTACGGTAATATTGAGAAAGACAATGATAGATATCTTCGCATATCTAAATGCAAAACTTCCATCGACCAAGAGCATCTTGTCACATGTTTTGAGAGTTGTGGAAATGCTGCGTGAAAGATGCTAGCGAAAATGTCGGGACCAGAATAGCTTATGTAATTTGCATGAAGACACCGTAGGAGTAATCGGATATTTCCATTAATCGTCTTTGCATAATGACATTATTATTATTACTACTACTCGCTACCACGAGAAGATTAAATGCGCACCGACACCGCATTCATTCCCCCAAAAAGCCATGCCGCTTTTGTTTAATTTCCACGTAGAGAGAGAAAAGTACAATGTGAGAAGGAAGAACAAAAGGCAATGACCTAGGTGATGGTGCCTACTCATCTAATCACGATTAACCATCATTTAATAATTCTGACATTATTATCATAGATTTAATGATCTCGAAAGAGGTCCCGTCATCAGGCTTTAAACTCAAATCCTAAATCTGGATATGTGCTATGACCCATTAAATCGGATTGGGTCCGGTCAAGCCCGAGCACGCGAAACACTTGGTATGGATTGACCTTTGAGATAGCCAATTTGAATTGAGGTATTGAGCCTCGCGTAGTAACTCTTGTCGAGTCAACTCTATGTTTACTCTTGTCGAGTCAACTCTATGTTCATCCATAGCCGCAAACCACAACCGCAACCCCTCGGTTTGAACTCGGTCGTGATGATAATTCATGTCTAAATCTTTAGCATTAGATGAGATAAAAAGAGTTCAATCATCAGCAAACACAGCAAGCTGCTATTTCACTGGGCTGAATCCAGTGGCCGTTTGGGCCTTTCCTTTTTGGGCTTTGGCATCAAGAATCTGACAAAATGTGGAAGCCCATACAAGATTTGGATGAATAGGAAAGGGAATTGGGAAGCTCTGTTTTATTACTGTGAAGTGAATGCTAAGATTCAGTTTTTCACAGTACAGTCGCTTTAGATGATTTCTTTTCCCCCATATCAATGAATTAGGGAGAAGTCAGTTGGTTCTTCCGACAAACTGGGAGCAGATCACTATGCCGGGGCAGGGGACGGGAAAAGAAACAGCTCCGAAGAAAGAACTTCTCGTCCCCAGCTAGTGTTGGTTCTGCAATTCTATTACAACCACACATAAGATCAAAGGAATGAGCATGCTGCACCGAGAAGTGTTTGCTAACTACAGCTTGCTCTTTGGAACCCTGACATCTCTGGACCTCCTCTCCACAGCTCTGGAAAGTCGCCTCACCTCGTCTTTGGGAACATGGCGTGGTGCGCTTAGCCAGGATCCTCCATCTACTACCATTGTCGTTCCGTTGATGAACTTCCCTGCCATTACCAGAAAATGCATGATCAACCATCTCGTTTCATTTTTGCCGCTCTACACAAATATCTCATCATCGCATGCATAGATACGGTAATTTGAATTCATATATTGTCCCTCGGGCAAGCGATTCAAGTCTTTTCACTGTTCAATTATTAAAATATCAATCTGTCCAACTTGAGAAGACGAGTTGGTACTTGTAATCTGAAAGCTAATCTTCATGAAGCATGATGATTCATGAATGCATCAAAGAGTAGCAACAGAGAAATACGAAAGCACTCGGAGCGAACCGGACAGCTTGAAGGCAGAGAGAATGGTTAGGTATGCAAGCAGGAAGCAGCTAATAGAGTTCCATCACAGCACTGAAGTGCCAACCGATGTGTCCCTTATAAATAGATAGCCGACAGAATCAGCTCAAAGGCCAATTTTCTTTTCTGAGGACAAGACTGATATTCAGCTCTTTTTTTTTTTCCTGGTTCGGCGGTTCAATCTGTGGTTTATCATTTCTAGACATCAATTAGATCCTCCTATTTAGCTTATGTCGGTATAGCCGGAACACAGTGCAAACATCGTAAGCATCTCGAAAGAGATTTCAGATGCAACGAGATTTTCAGGAATGAAATTCTAACATTGTATTTTTTTGCATTGCATAAAACAAAGAGTTCCAGCAAAACAAAGCTGAAAGAAGACACTACAGCAGTGATCTTAACAAGGAAAACCAAACCAAGAGGGCGAATTTTCCTGAGACATGTTCGAGCAGCTGAAAAAGATTACAAACCTGCGTCAGATGCCAGATAGATAGCAGCCATAGCAATGTCCCATTTCTCCCCGAGCTTAAAGAGCGGCATTTGCTCTCTGCTGCTCAGAAATTCGCCAGGCGCGAGTTTGCTTACTCCTGGCGTGTCATCAATAGGTCCTGGTGCGATCCCATTCACTCTTATATCGTAATCCGTCCCCCATTCCAGCGCCAAGCTTCTTGTAATGCTATCCACAGCCGCCTGTGAAGAGCTCAATCAGTAAGCAAATCCAATACAATTTGAGTCAGAACTTTGCAAATAACGAGAAAATGGACCGAACCGACCACAGACGAACCTTTGCAGCGGATACATGGATCTGGTACCAAGACGCTGTGTAGTGCAAGGTCGCGCTGATATTTATGATCGTCCCCCCGCAAGATGGCTCCTTTCCAGGACCGCCTTTCTTGAGATACTTGAGTGCTTCATGGCACACCGTGAAAGTGCCGACCGAGTCTATGTCAATAACTGCAGAAACCAATCACAGGAAAAACAGGTCATCTAATCTAATACAATAATTCCCACCTTATAGATCTCAATCCTCATCTGGACAACCATAGCAACTGACCAACATAATCACAACAAGAAAAACGGAAAAGAATAGAACCTTTGACCAAATCCCATTCTGATTCACTTTCACTACATGTTATTGGCAACAACTGGGACAAGAGGGAGAACAAGACCTGTACGAAACCCGTTGGGAGACAAATCCTCGGCTGGGACTAGGAAATTGCCAGCCGCAGCATTCACCAGAATGTCGAGCCTCCCAAAGCTCTTGATTGTCGATTCCAGGGCTCTCACAACGTCGTCTCGCTTGCGAACGTCTCCTTCCACTCCGATTGCCTGCAGCAACAGGGACGACACCACACCAGAGCCTTAATCGTCAAACGGCAAAAGAAAGGAAAGTGTCTGAACAAGGAAAGACGAAATTTTCAGTTACGGGAATGCCGTGGAGGTGGAGAGCAGCGACGGCGGAGTCGAGGACGTGCTTGCGACGCCCCATGACGGCGACCGAGGCTCCATGTAAGCCCAGCTGGCGCGATATCTCGAACCCAATGCCCGACCCGCCTCCCGTCAGCAGCGCCACTTTGCCCTTCAAGACGTCCGGCTTGAACGGAGACTCCATATGGAACACCCCTTTTCTCCGGCGACGTTCTGAGAAGACAATGAATAGGAACGAAAGAAGAACTATCCCAGTAGGAAGATGGCGTTTGCCTGTTGTTGCCGGATCCGGCAAGAATAGCGGGTTGGCCTGAAACAGCTGGCCGGGTCGATCCTTTCTGGGTTACTACAGGACAGGACGGGGATTGGAGAGACGTCTGGGCGTCCTCTTTGTTGACTTTCGTGCCGCTGCCTTGCTCGCCACAAGAATCACATGGTATATGCTGTTCCGGTCAATTCGGAGCCGTGCAAAGACCCGTCAAGCTTGTCCTGTTCGAGGAGCGATTCTCCATACTGGGGTATGATTCATAGTGACTTACAACAGGAAAGCACGTGGGTTCCGCTCTACGCTGGGCAGCGAAAGTTCGGGGAAGCCGCCCGACAAGGTCTCAAGAAGGTAGCGCCCCTAGGCACCAAAAAGCTTTTTACGATTTAAGTCCATATTTTTCCTTTAGCAATTTGAGTTTGCTATTATATATACTCTTTTTTTTTTTTATAATTGAGGGATGTAACGAAAGGTATGAGGTGCAAATTATAGTGGAATCCTCTGCTGAATGTAGTCTTAATTTAAAGGTGAACCAGGATAAAATCTCGAGTCTCAATTTTCTTTCTTATTTTACATTTTACTTCGATTTGACTGTGCGCCGAATCCTAACACTCGAATCGATCTCCATGCGAACAATATTCATGCAGAATTCATCACAAAAAGAACTTTTACAATCAAGAATAGGTGAGTGTTAGACATGCCAAAATCCATTCCGAACCGACGGCGTCCCTTCTTCATCCTTGGATTCCCTTCATATTCACGCTCGATCATGCGTTCCCTCTTCCAACAGAGATTTGGAAGGACGTTCCTTTTAATTTTTTAAGACAAATCAAACTGCTGAATTCCATTACCGTGGTGCCACAGCACCAAGCACCAAAGTGGACTTTAGTTCCATGGTCCATCTAGCAATGAGGGGGATGCCGTCCACCTAATCCTAGTCTTTGCAAGACACGAACCTCGACATTAGCTAAGTAGGAAAAGTAAACTTACTTTTAATTAGAATAGCAATGAAAGAGGCATTGATTATTATGGCTTTAGACAATATAGGTGAGAACACTATAGTATGATCATTAGATGAGTTATGCGCAGAATATTCCCTCTCGTGGAAATAGGCTGTGCTTTTCTTCTTCTTATTTTTTTTGGAAATACTTTCCTGATAGTACTGTGAGGAACGGTACAGCCCCAATCGTAGGTCCATAGATTGTCATCACTGATTTTGCATAAAGTACTCAATTAATTGAGATATCATATAGTCAGAAATAAATGACATGGATCTCACGTTGATAGATAAGCAGAAGGCCATCTTCATAATTTAGGGAGAATTGCGCTCCCGCAAATTTAGTGATTGAACTTCAACTGTACGCATTATTAACTAGCACATGTTCCTTTTGGGAGATAAAAGGTGATGATTATTACTTTTCGACAGACAAAAAACTTGGTGGGCAACATTTGTTGTGCATTAATGGAAAGCATGGACATCTGAAATTAAATATAAAAAAAAAAGCTAATTTTTTGCTGTTGAAATGGTTTCACTTCAACCTGAAGTTGCTCTGTAATGTAGAATGTCGACTGCCACAAGATCGACATAGTTCTTGATATGGATAGTGACAATGTTTGGGAATAGCCCACATAGCACACCTCATGTCAACCATCAACCCCATTCATGTTTCAAACATGAGTGTTAGGATTGGTTTATCATGATTGACTATTAAACTAATGTTACATATAATAAAAGATTCTATTATAATTAGCACCTGTCATTTCTATATTACGACTCTCAGTTACAAGAAAAATAAATATTATATATATAGCTACACATGAGCACGAACTCAGACTTCTAATAAAATACGGGCACAAACTATAAAAGTCAGATAGCGTCCTGTGGCGTTGCCCTCTGCAACTCCCCTCGGGACAGCCCTCGAACTTCTGTTAGGATAATTTTTTAAATTGTACCTTCCTATCGATAGAGAGTATGAACCACATCCAACCAACGATGCGTTGGTAGATAACGGGCCACGTCCCCCTCTCTGTGTCTATGATTGACTTGCTTTTCTGTTGAACATGTGTCGGATCTCAATTGGCGTCGATCGAGACTTGGTTCTTCTGTTTGAGTGGTTCAGTTTATCTTCAACGGCGACCGACGTCGACAGGACAGTGACTAAGTGCAGAGAGAGGCGTGCCGGCGACAACTATCTATCGTTCAGATAAGGGCCCTCTGTATTCCACAAAAGTTGCTGAATTGTGGAACCAAAAGAAAGACAGCAGCTGCACCCCACAGACGATGATGGCTCCACGTCTCAGGAACGATAAGCACGTGCGCGGGACAGAGGGTCACTTGGTCACAACCGCAAGCCCAGTCAACCATTTCCCGTGTCGTTGACTTTCGGATGCATAATTTGGGGCACAATTAAGGTTAATTTGAACAGCCTGTGCTTACTCTTAAGGAGCTTGTCGACGTGACCCTATTATCAAGCCAGAAACTTTCTTTTGATCTCACGTCCAGTTCAACGAAATAAAGTTCTGCTTAATCTTAAAGATTGTAGTACGGTCGAGCGAGATTTGCGGGCAAATCTCGCAAAGTTCGTTTAAATTTCTGCATTTGAAATCTCAGCTTCAATATTCGCCAAGTTTCTATGACAAATTAAGAAAATAATTCCTTAAAAAGTGACATAAAATTTTTAATTCTTGAGACGTTTGAAAATATTTTAAGAGCAAGTGAGTAGGAGTGTAATTGAATATGAATATATGGTTACGAGGACCGTTAAGCAATTATTAAATAATTAGGAACATCTCAAAATATTCACTTATAAGTCCCCGATGAAATTATATAGATAGATTTCTCTTTTTAAGTTTTTGGAAGGAAAAAGGAGATATCTCGCACTTGTTATTGGTGAAGACCTCCCATGAGTCACATAATTAGCTACATTCCAAAATAGTCTTCGTTACCCTTGGAAAACAGAGGAAATTCAGTGAAAGGACCACTGCACAGAAAAAGCACAAAAATAGTTCATCACCTTCCCCAGATGCTGGCACCCCAATGAATTCCCCCAGCATTTCGACCCCCCCAACCATCTTTTTCGTCTTCCGCACCTCCCTCTGTCTCTCTTTCTCTCTCCAGCTTCTTCGTCAGCCTGATTCAGTCTCTTGTCTGCCAAGTTTTGCCAAATCTTTCTGGGGAACTTCTTTCATGCGTTTTTGCAAGTGAAGCGTCCGAGCTTACTTTCACTGTCTATCTGTTTTTTCTTGATTTTTTTTTTCCTGAAAGCTGACTCTCTCTTTGGGTATGCCTGAAATGTGGTAAAGCTGCCTTTTTTTTCATTTGATCCGGTGACTGAGGTCCATCCCATGGTCAAGCTGACCGCTTGGTAGTTTAGTTTGATCCAAAAGAGCATTCTTTTTCTTGCCTTTATAGGTTTATTATTCCGGGGTTTGAGGTTTTTGCATGCCTGCTTTATCTTTCCTTGATCGGTCTGCCTGGCCCTTTTGAGTTTTGACGTTTCTCCTATGCTGATCTCTTTGGTGGGTCTTCGATACAACTTGAATCTTCCACTTTTATTAGCTCTCCAATTGTTCACATCCGGTGTCCTGCTATTCTCCAAATTAGTGTAGAACTGATGCTCAGTTCAAGCCAAGCTTACTACATTGCGTGTAGTGATTCAGCCTCTTGATTTCTGGGTCAAATTTTTCTGGGTGTATTTGCATGCGTTTGCTGATTCAATTCTAGCATTAAACCTAAGTGATTAATCGAGCTTGTAGATTCCAGTTCGCCTGGTTTTTAGTTTTAGATACTTGGATTTGGTTGGGTGCCATAATTGCCCGTGCATTTGAAGGAGTGATTGGAGTGGAAAGAGGCAAAATTGATTGTGTGAAATCGGTTTGAGACATGGATTCAGGAGCTGAAATTGATGAAGAGAGTGATAGCAGGGGAAGTATGTGGGTTTTGGATCAGAAGCTTGATCAGCCCATGGATGAGGAGGCTGGTAGGCTGAGAAACATGTACAGAGAGAAGGTATTGATTCTCTCTTCTTCTTTCTATCTCGCATAAGCCGAGTTTGAGCATTTGATCCTTCTTTATGAGGCAGTGATTTCAAATTCTGGTAAAGCTCAAGTTACTGCTATTTCATTAAAAGTAAAGTTTCAGATCGTGAACTCTGTGTCCTCTGTGCAATTTGTTATGGCCATATGTCAATATTTGCAACGTGTTATGGCTCTTGTACTTCGTAATTGTGCTTTTACATTACATTCGGTAGGTAAAACTAATGACCTGGTACATTTGGTTACCTGAAAAAGGTTAGGGGCTAATAATCATTCAACCCTAATTGTGTGCTCAATGCTTTCTACTTTTTTCAGAAATTTTCTGCCCTGTTGCTTCTTCGGCTTTCATTCCAGAGTCTTGGAGTTGTTTATGGAGACTTGGGCACGTCTCCTTTATACGTCTTCTATAATACATTCCCGCAGGGAGTTACAGATCCGGAGGATGTTATTGGAGCTCTTTCTCTAATTATATACTCTCTGACGCTTATCCCACTTCTCAAATACGTATTTGTCGTCTGTAGAGCTAATGACAATGGTCAAGGTAAACTTATATCCCTTCTGTACTTACCCCTTCAATTTTTCTTCTTGTGTAACCTCCAGGGATTTCTCAGATGCATGAAATGTTAGTCTGCACTTTACATTGATGAAAGCATCTCAGTCCGTAAATCAGTAGCTTTTGTTTCTTTTGCAAAATCAAAAGACTTCTAGCAACATTGAGAGTCTCAGCCAAAATTTTGATATGGGCCTTCACCAGCCAAAACCGTAAATGCCTGTGCTTGTGATATAGGTTTTACTCATAGGATTTGTCAAGCGTAACTTTCGTCCTAATGGCATAGGTGGAACATTTGCTCTTTACTCCTTGCTTTGTCGACATGCGAAAATAAAAACTATTCCCAACCAACATCGAACTGATGAGGAGCTGACGACTTACAGTCGTTCCACATTCCATGAACAGTCATTTGCGGCAAAGACCAAGAATTGGTTGGAAAGACGCCCTTCAAGGAAGAGTGCTCTACTTATCCTTGTCCTTGTCGGGACGTGCATGGTGATTGGGGATGGAATTCTTACTCCAGCTATATCAGGTACGAGTTATTCATAACTTTACTTCGATGTCAGCTATACATTGTGCATCTGATTTCCCTACTTAATAAATATCTCTTCCTGTCAATATTGGTTATCGACCAAATCATTAGGAGTAGCACATTATGTTTCTTTAGTCAATAGCAACAACAATATGTGACCCTGGATGAGAAACTGATGTTCGTGTTGTTTGTTTTTGAGGCATCACAAGAAGTTGACCTGAAGAGTCAGTGCTGCAACTAGATTCTTGTCTGAAGCCTTTTAGGTTGTAGCTTAGCCCATTTTATTCTTCAAGAACAATCCTAAGAGATCTCTAAAATCCTCAGAATCTGTAGAATACCAATGTCAGTCTTGATGATGCACTGTCCATGCCAGTCCATCGATAATGTCAATCAGGTAACTGTTGTTGGTATCGGCAAATCTTTGGTGGAGATTTGAGTAGAGATTGTCCATGTGAGTGACTGAAATCCCATGTACTCTTTCAAGCAAAAGTTGAAATCAGCCTGGATGCTTAAATTCTCGTACTTTTGATGAGATGACATTTAAATGGAGAAAACTGCAAATTGCTTGCTAACGGATGGATGGGCAGGACAGTTGTCACTAAGCATCTTCCATTTTTATTTTCTTTTCACCCTGCCTTTTTTTTTTGTCATAGACGCTTTTGTTTTTCCGTGAACAACTTTTTTTTTTTGGTAAGCAGTAATGTTTTTTGGTGTCATTTGTTTTCTATTTATTTGCTTTTATTTGATTGAGATTTTTCTAACAATACAATATGGAATAGTTCTTTCTGCGGCTGGAGGAATCAAGGTAGCCCATCCTGATGTTAGCAGCAGTGAGTATTTCCCCGAGAAACTAAACTTTTGGCAGATAAGAACCTAGATTATTTCTACTCAATCACTGAGTTCTTTTCCTTGGTGCAGAAGCAGTCGTGGTTGTTGCTGTGCTAGTGTTAGTATGTTTTTTCAGCATGCAACACTATGGAACGGACAGAGTTAGTTGGCTCTTTGCACCCATTGTGCTACTTTGGTTCCTCTAATTGGAGGAATTGGTATCTATAACATTTGTAAATATGATAAGGGTGTTCTTCGGGCTTTTTCTCCTGTGTACATATATCGATACCTGAAACGTGGAGGAAAAGATCGTTTTACCTCACTCGGAGGTCTCATGCTCTGTATCACAGGTTGGATTCACTCCTTTCAAAGAAAAAAAAGTAAGAAACGAAAAAGGTTTTAGTGGAATCGTGCTAATCCTTTTTGTGGTTATTGTTGCAGGGACTGAGGCTCTTTTCGCTGATCTTGGCCATTTTCCAGTTTTGGCTGTGCAGATTGCTTTTACAGTAGTTGTCTTTCCCTCCCTTCTTTTAGCGTATTCTGGCCAAGCAGCTATCTTATGATGAACAAGGACCATGTGGTTGATGCATTTTATCGATCTATCCCAGGTACTTGTTCAGTTTTGGCAGGGGACGGCTGATCATAATGTTTGCATGTTTTATGACATGAAAGAGCTAAACCAGTTGATCTATTTGTTGATTTAGCTTGTTTATCTTATCAAAGTTTTCTCTGGCTTTATAATTTCGTGCAAAAGAGGACTGTCAATCAGAGAGTCCTCCTTTTGGGTGCCTCTGTTCCGCGTCAACTAAAGCTTAATTTGATAGCGGGTAAAACATGACTTCATTACAATTGCTCAAAACCAATCAACTTATATATTATCTCTAAGGATTTTTGAGTAATTAAGAAATGATATCTCTAACAAGGATAATGCTGGTCCCATCAGTATTGTAGTGTATATGTATTAGCTATTTAGATGGTCTAACTACATCAGAGGTTATGCATCTGACACCATTTTATGATTGGGACAAATAAAGATTAAACAAAAAGATGCATATGATTCTTTTTTAATTACTCGCCTCTCATGCCTGTGTACTTACCGAGGTGTTACTTTTTACTGTTGTTTGAGCCAGTGACAGTGGAGGAAAACTTATCCATAAATGGCCTTAACCACCACATAAGAGTTGGTTAGTGTGTCTTCTGTTTAGTTCACTTCCTGAACCGAACTGATTGCTTTCTTTCGATTGATATTTTTCCAAGTGGACTTATTTTTTTCTTTCTAACAAGGAAGTCGTGACAATTGATGATCAGTGGAGGCATTTTCTGGAGGTTAAGATACAAAAACATTTGCTTAGCTAAATCCCCAAAGCATAAAGTGGTACACAAGGCATGGAAATGTGCATATCCTCAAAAGTCATTTTTCTACACATTTATGGCCGATTGGAAGAGAATTTTAAGTATTGTTTGGATCATGTTGCAGTGTAGTGGCTAGGGTATCTTCCTGGGTCTGGTGTGTTGTGAGAGCCCAAGGCTTTTATGGGTGTAGCAACTCGGTGTTGAGGAGATAACTTTTATTAAACCATTATGTTCTTGATGCTTTGAATTGTGTTTGTCTATTGTTTAAATCACGGTCTAGCGGAAGCTTATCTGTTTTAAAACTGCACTCCTCTTTTATGCATCTAGAGGGTTTATGTATTGATTGGATCATGTTGCAGCTGTAATGCCAACGGTCCTTTCATTTGTGTTCTGTTTAAATCACGTTCTAGTGGAAGCTTATCATCTACAAAACTGCACTCTTTTATGCATGTCCAGATTTTCAGAATTTCTTTACGTTGGCAAATAGTATATTTGATTCATGCAAAGATGGTGCACTTGCAAATATTCTTATTTGCGATTTTATACTTGGGAAGCGAACTTATCCCCATGTAGGTTGATGACTTTTTAATCTTACAGATAGCATATACTGGCCAGTATTCGTCATTGCAACTTTAGCTGCTATAGTTGCCAGCCAGGCCACGATTTCTGCTACGTTCTCGATAATCAAGCAGGCACTCGCACTTGGCTGCTTTCCCAGGGTCAAAGTCATACATACATCAAAGAATTTTCTCGGACAGATATATATTCCTGATATAAACTGGATTTTGATGATCCTCTGCATTGCCGTCACTGCTGGCTTTGAAAACCAAAGTCAAATTGGGAATGCATACGGTAAGTCTTCCCTTTAACCAAATAGTTTCTTTTGTCAAATACCCAGAAGTTTCATCGATCTGCATAACAAAACCTCCATTTATCTCTTGCTTAGGTTTTTAGTCTTGTAGAATTTAATAATGCTGCCCCGAAGTAAAACCAGAAAGAGAGACATAAGAGCATCGTCCTGGGTATAATACTGGAAGTGTAGACTGGTCACCCTTTTAAGTGTTCCTTAGAATGCCAAAGCCATGAATTGGGCCCGCAAGCTACTGAAAAACGATATCCAGAGTCTAGTCTCATGGCCTTTTCTGTCCCATCCTTATTATTAATTACTGACCTTGCTTGGGTGAATGTAGCGATGGTCAAGTGATCCTAGTGCGGCAATTTCCGTGGGAGGAGCTACACAATCTCTCTGAATATAATGTTTTTGATATTTGATCGCCTGCATCAACCTCGTATCTCCTAATATCTATTCCAATTTCCATGACAGGGACTGCCGTTGTAATAGTTATGTTGCAACCACGGCCCTCATGGTTTTGATTATGATTTTAGTCTGGCACTGCCATTGGCTTCTCGTCCTACTTTTCACTGGCCTGTCACTAATAGTCGAGTGTACATACTTCTCCGCCGTGCTCTTCAAAGTAAATCAAGGTGGGTGGGTTCCACTGGTTATTGCGGCAGC
This sequence comes from Psidium friedrichsthalianum, assembly GCA_019149425.1. NCBI lineage: Eukaryota > Viridiplantae > Streptophyta > Magnoliopsida > Myrtales > Myrtaceae > Psidium > Psidium friedrichsthalianum. Next base: position 17,113 of record JAGVVM010005890.1, read on the forward strand.
ATTTCTTCTGATCATGTATGTTTGGCACTACGGCACCGTGAAGCGATATGAGTTCGAGATGCATAGTCGGGTTTCGATGGCCTGGATTCTTGGGCTGGGCCCCAGCTTAGGACTGGTACGAGTCCCCGGCATTGGGCTTGTGTACACAGAACTTGCACGTGGGGTGCCTCGCATCTTTTCCCACTTCATCACCAACCTTCCAGCCATGCATTCTGTTGTAGTTTTTGTCTGTGTTAAATATCTTCCAGTGTACATGGTTCCTGAAGACGAGAGGTTCCTCGTGAAGCGGATCGGACCCAAGAATTTTCACATGTTCCGCTGTGTTGCAAGGTACGGATATAAAGACCTTCACAAGAAAGATGACGATTTTGAGAAGAAGCTCTTTGATAGTCTTTTTCTCTTCGTTCGGCTCGAGTCCATGATGGAAGGGTGTTCGGACTCAGATGAGTATAGCATATATGGTCCGCAAACTGAGAAATCAAGAGATGCCCTTATGTCTAAGAACAAAAAAGCTACTACTTCCGATGTGGACCTCACAATTTCATCGATGGACTCCATTATGCCAGCAAAATCTCCCTCATCATGTCAGAATAGTATGACGAACTCATCCGGACAGGCAGGCAACCGAACTGAAACGGATGAATTAGAGTTTTTGAATAGGTGTAGAGATGCAGGGGTGGTGCACATATTGGGCAATACAGTTGTGAGAGCGAGAAGGGAATCGAGATTCTACAAGAAGATTACTGTTGATTATGTATATGCTTTCCTCAGGAAGATATGCAGGGAAAATAGCGTAATTTTTAATGTCCCTCATGAGAGTCTCTTGAATGTTGGGCAGATATTTTATGTATGATAGTTCTTTTGCAATTTGATGGGTAAATTAACACATGTTTTGGCTAGAACCAGATTGTGAACTCAACGCCAACAAGCATTTCCAGCATATCCGTGCTGCCGTTGGACCAATTACCACCTTAGTTTCATTAGATATGCCCAACCGTGTAATGATTTTTCACAGTCAAGGGCTCACCAAACATTGCATTTGCCATCCAGAGTAAAGTCTGTACAGAAGACAAGTTTGCTTGCATGCATGATAAAACTCAAACGAATTTGTCTATTCCGATTGAAGATTTACGTCCATCACCGCATCTTGAAAGAGACTCGATTAGTTGGGTCAGAGACGGTATGAAAATGCATGGAACGAAAACTTATAAATGCATTTGCAAATGCATTATCCATACTGATTGAGATGGTGATTTTTTTTTTGGTCTGACTAGCAATACCATTGCCTTCAATAAAAACTTGCAATGAAAGTGAAGCATCACGGTTGTAGTAACCATGGACAGAAACCGAGAGGGTTAAAAGCAAAATGGGTATAGTTTTATTGACAACTGTACTTACTATAAACACAAATAATAGTTGTGCAGAGAATGGTTTCCCCGTAGTCTAATTACACATTCACACCATGCACGCACCTTTAATACCTAAGAGAGTCTTGGCATTTTGAACAGAGGCCATCTCTGCTTTCCGTACAATACACACTTCTCTGTAGAATCCCCACTATAAACAGCTCGTGGCATTACAAATGCTGATTAATAATGGTAACAACAAAAAAGAAGCAAGGCTGGGCTTGTCGATCTTTGAGATCCATCACCTGGAGGCCTGGTTTGTAGGCGGTTTGGCTTGGGATGCTGTGGACATAACACGCAGGCGTCGGGCGATTTCTGTGAAGGACGGACGGGCGATAGGATCCGGGGCCCAACACTGCTCCATTAGCAATTTCCACTCAGGATCACAAGAGTTTGGCACTGGAGGCCTCAGCGTGTTATTTACTATTCCACCTGCAAATACCACAGAGCTCATCAAACTACAAAATATGAAGTCATAGTGAGATGTCTAGTCCCGAAGAATTAAGCATTCTCAGTGAAAAAGGCCTTCAGAAAGTGAAACTTATTATAATGGGAATCTCCTACACCAACACAAAGTTACACAGAGGACCACCATTCTCAACCCATGCAAGGCACTCCAATCAACTTAGAAGTGATCTTCAGAGCTAAGCCAATACACATTAGCCAGTAAACTATTTATAAAAAGTCCAATGCGAGCTATACATATTCCCCTTCCACATACCTATAATGGCTCCATAATGCATGTGGCATAGGCTCCTCGCAGTGAGAATCTCCCAAAGGACAATGCCAAAGGAGAAGACATCAACCTGTCCATGATTGAAAACAAAGAAAGATAAACATCACGAAAAAAAAGTGACACGTCTCAGCCATGAGACTTTGAAAGCAAATAAACAGTAGGAAACTTATTCAAACTTATTCAGTAGAGAAGGTCAGATGCAGCCAACAAAATCGTGCAAAGCTTATATTTGTTGAGATATTGACGTTTCTACCAAGTTTTGGCGAAGATGGACTTTACAACTCAAATAAGAGCCCTTAAAATGGAGATTCTTCTTCAAGTTTAAGAAGTAAAGTACTCAACTCAGACATGAGTATTATAGGATTCTAGTAAGTCCAGTGTTTTTAAGTAGGATATTATGTTTCATATAGGGTTGTTATTCTTTCTTTTCATGTGACGAATTATAGTATTTTGCAAGTATTTGCTGTGGGATCTCATGAAGCAATTCTTATCTTTGTTATGATGATTAAGAAACCTAGGTGTGATGCTTCGGAAGCTTTGGGTGTGAAGCCCAAAGATGTCTCCTCTACTGTGGGACTAGCCATCCTACATTAAGTTCCTCATAAACATAAATACTTGAAAGCACAATGTGCGTAGCCCAGATATCCTTTTTGTTAGGTAAAGTAGACAATTTGCTGGACAAAGTCAGATTGATAAACGGCAGAAATATTTGCACCTATACCTTCTCAGAGACCCTGTTGCTGCTACCATTTAACAAACTCAGGTGCCATCCATGGAAGGGTCCCCGGACGCCACCAGTAACCAAGGTATTCCTTTTGATTTTTGACAAGCCAAAATCACCAACCTGCACAAGTTAAGGCAGGCGACTGATATAAACCTCTCTCCTCTAACTAAAAGAACCTCATGAATATTCTTTTGAGTGCACATATTTAATCACCTTGCAAATCGGACGCGCTGAATCTTTCAGGTTGACAAGCAGGTTATCGCATTTCAGATCAAAATGCACAATATTCTTTGAGTGCAAATATTCCATTCCAAATGCTGCATCCATAGCAATGATAATCCTCTTACGACGATCAAGATGCCTGTGTTCACGAAACATGGAGAAGAATGTTAAAGGACAAAATCTCCCTCTGATCAGTGTGACAGTGCAGAAAACCTTATCATTGTGGATTACCTATCCTTACAGAGCAAAACATGTCTCAGAGAACCATTAACCATGTATTCGGTCACTGTAGCCATTGTTCCTCCTGGACCATCCTGAACAACACCGTAAATGCTACCACGTTGGGATGATGAAGCTTTGAGAGAATGTCAGCTTCCCTCCAGAACTCAACTGTCTAAAAGAATTATAAGACATCATTAATTTGAATCTAGAAGTCCAAACAAGATGTCCTGTTCTCCCGTATTAAGGGCATAAAAATCACAGGCGAGAAAGTGTAGCTTTTAGAACAGACTAATAAGCAAAGAGAATGCTCACCAATCTCTCCTGCTCCGATGAACGACCAGTGAAACAGCTTTTTTAATGCGCTTTATTGCAACATCCGTTCCACGCCATTTTCCATGGTAAACGGTCCCAAATGTGCAGAACCCAATTCTTTCAGTTCTTCAGATCTTCGTTCTTAATAATCTGATACATCATGAAATAAGAATATCACTAACATTGACAAACCCTGGGTTTTCTTTCTGTTTGAAGAAAGAATATGGTCTCAGATAACAAAGACAGTCAATCATTTGGAGACTTTTGAGACTCTGACCATCTATCAAATTAGTTGCTCATGCAGGAATATGCACTATAGATGTCTAAACTGCCAGCTAGTAATTTGCTTAACATAAAGATATGCTGTTGCACTAATGTAACAAATTATACCATAGTGTTGCTAATAGTGATAAAACTAGAAGACTTAAGATGTGAGAGATTACATTGGCACCAGAACTGAATTTAACGTCTACTCATTTCATAGTCATCCCATTGAACTTCAAGATATGTGGATACTCTATTTCAGCACCTAAATACTTCCCCACCAGCATTCAACTTTCACACCTTCAGGAGCATATTGAAGGTAATATTCACATAGATTCAATTTTTGTGGAGAAGATAAGCAAAAACTGATCCTTCAACAGATGAACGTTCGCAATAGCAAGAAAAGGTTAGTCTGGTTTGCATGTAAAACAGCCAATTTCCTTCTACAGTATTCTGACAGAATTGGATTCGATCCCGTTATCATAGCAGGATTAGCAAACAATATATCAAATAACAGATTTGCCTGCGTTAGGATAAAAACAAGTGTTGAAACTGAACATTCATACTACTTCAGACTGAAATGAATTTTCAGAAAAGCAATCTCTATTGTCCCTTTAATTACAAAAGCAGCCATAGTTTCTTATCTACTGGCCAAAAAAAAAAAAACACAATTGTAATTACGAACTGAACTGCAAAGACGTCACTCAGCAGCCAATACTAAACAAGATCAGAAGTAAAACCAATGAGGTATTCTGTGGTTCATTCAATCAGTTCAACTGAAAAAACTTGGTCTAAACTGTGGGTTCAGTTTTTGATGACGTCATAAGATACTTATAAATCTAAATTTAGAATATCAGGCAGCTGGAACAGAAGTTGAGTACAGCACATCGCATGAGGCAAGCAAGCTGAGCTCCCTCGTTTGACAAATCAGTTAAGAAGATCAGTTGTTTCTCCAAAACAAAATGACGTGCACTTCTTAAATGAGGAAGCGCTACGTCTAATTGGTAAAAATCCCCTCAACTTCCTGGGATGGCCGGGGTTGAATCCCTGCTCCATGTCATGTGCCATTCTTTTCCCTTTCCTTTGTCTTTTCCCATAAATAGATGATTTCTCTACCTTAACATTTCAAGCTACGATCCGAGCGAACTGGCTTAATTTATATATTGCCATCTAACTATTGACAGACTCATCTTAATATAAGAAAGGCAATATTATAGGCCTTTTTTGGCGCAATTCCAAAGGTACTGGTTAGGAGTGGACTTTGGAAACGCCATTAAGGACCAAGTGAAGAATAAAAACGTCCACCAATGCCAAGCCCTACGGAGGAAGAAGTTGCTCTTCTTTGATCTTCCTAAGAACTTAGATTACTTCAGGAAGGTTCTATAGAGGACAGATTTGGAATTTGGATATTGCTTCTACAATCATCTAGTCAATTATTTATGATTGGCTATGAGGAACTGACCAGTTCGACTGGACCAAACCTGATGGAATCTAGTTAATGACTTGCAAAGGTTGATCAACAAAGAAACAACAAGACTGGAGCTAATTCCCAGTGCAACAGGTGGACCCAGCAGGTCCGACCTGAGAAAAATTCCCTAAGATATTTTATAAGAGACGCATTACTGTTAAAACCATTAGTGGAGAATGAGATATTTCCCGCACTGCATCTCATCAAAGAATGAAAGAAAAGCATCATACCTGCAGGCTACTGATATCCACGTCACCCAGAGAAAGATCGGCAATAGATTGACCAATATTAGGAACTTCCGATTTTTCATCCTGAAAATCCACAAAAAAAAAAAGTATCATCACATTTACAGTGAGACATTCACAAGAAGCCTTTGGGTGGCTGAGTTCACGAATCTTAATCTCTATATACCTCATATTCCATTTCTGGTATTGTAGGGTGAACTACATCCAACATACTTTCAGTCCCCTTGGGCTGGGAAGTGCTGTAGTCTGGATGCACATTCCTCACACTTGGACCAATGATGCCAGATGATGCTTGGGCAATATCCTCCTCAAAATTAAGCCTGGGCTCCATAAGACCCACATGGACTCCATCAGCTTTTACAGGCGGATAGCTGTAGTCAATAGGAGCTCTACCTTCAATTTCTGCAAGCGGAGCTGAGAAGCCAAGGTGATCCTGGTCCATAAGAGAAACATCCTTCCTACCGAACTCGTCTTGAGCCAAGTTTCGGAAGTAAGACCAATGCTTCGGCTCATGATTTTCCATGTTCAAACTCAATCCTGCTCCATCACTGTGCAGAGGATTAACATCAGAGAGATTCTCAGAGCGCCTTGCCACTGAGAATAAATCAGACAGGAAATCTCGAGGAAAACGGTCATTAATATCAATTAATATGTCTCCATGCTCTGGGTTGCTAACGCTAACTGAAGGCTCAACAGTCTGTGTCAAAGGCTGTGCATGACCCTTTGTTGTTTTCCCACTGGTCTTGTTTGGTGTTACTTCATCCCAAAGATATTCAGATGCCCTCAAGGATGAATTGTCAGCGTGCAAACAAGGAGTTACTCGACCTGATGTTTGATGTTGAGGACCAGTTGCGTCTTTAGCCCCGGCAATCATTTCTTTATCCTGGGTCATTCCGTGGTCATCTGCAGAATTTAGAGGTCTCGATTCAGTTTTTCGTGGCATTGGTTCAACCACCTCTTCAGCCGTACGCCTGTCCAATTTGAAATTGTCTGAAGAAGCAGATTCTACATGCCTTTGAAGTTGCTTAGCTCCATCATGGATGTTCTGTGGATTTTTATATGCTACTTTATCATATGAGACAAAGTGCTCGCTCTGAGAAGCCGTATCTCCATCATGTGGCTTCTCAATTACCTCTGAGGCTGACTGAGCGTAATCAGACCGCCCTTGAGTAATCAGAAACTGAGATCCAAAAGAATCATCGGATTTTGACAAACGGTTCAACTCTGCCTGCTCCCTTGGGATTCGTTCAGAATGAAATACTCGCTGGGGCATCGAAGGTGGCTCTAGGTAGCCCAACTCTGTTGGATCAGCCTCAGACCCACCATTACCCATGAACGCTCCACCTGATGTATAGAAGGGGTCATCCTCATGATTCTTCTTCCCTTCCCTCGCATCTTCAGGGTCCACAGATCTCTGCACAGTTTCCTGAGGCCTCTTACTTACTGCCTTGGGCAGAGGACTCTTTAGCTCAGGGGCCAGTTTAGCACCAGACGTGTCTTCCCGGTGGGTGTAGCTTGTGACGGGGACTTCATTCAGTTTAGAAGAAGCAATGTTTTCATTCTGAATCTCCTCTATCTTCTGCATAGAGCCCTCTCTCTTCATTTTCAACTCCTCAAATTTATTTTCCTTCTCTAGGGGCTGAACTTTATCGGGTCCATTTGTTTTCTTCACTGAGCTGTCTCTTTTCAATTTGGTGTCCCTTATAGGTGCTTCTATATCCTGTGTGTGCTGACCACTGACTAAATACTCTTCATTCAAAGCTCCTGTTGCCACTGGATTTACATTGGAAGGAATCGCATTTACATTATCCACATGATGCACGAAATTAGAAGTAGATCCTTGGCCATTTAAGAACTGGACAGAGGAAGAATTAGTGCCCTTTCCCTCCAAATCCGAGAAACTCTCCGCACGGTGAGGAGCGGGTAAAGCATGTTGGCTAGCTTCTCCATGATTAACTCTCTGTCGCTGGTAAAAGTGTAAATTAGACTCATAATTGCTAGCGGAGCTTGTTGGCACCACTTGAGAAGACTGAACACTGGATGTAGGTGCCTCTCCTCTGAAAGGATCGGTCGTAGCCCCAGCTAATCTACCAGCTTCTGTTTCAAGGTTTAGATTTACTAACTCGTCCAGGTTATTGCCAGAGGTACTTGCTAGAGCAATTGAATTCCTTCTTGAACCTGAATCCATGCCATTCACTGCAACCACATATTGGACCTCGGAATCCCGATCAATACTTCTGATGCCGAACTGATCATCCTCTAGATCAGTATCAGAGAAAAGGAACATCCTAGGTTTCTGAGTCCCTCTGTCCTCCAATACATTACATTCCTCCATCATGTTCTGAAGATCCTCGTCGCAAGATACAGAAACCAGCGCATCAAGTTCCTCACCCGGAAGTTGATACTTAATAGTGTGAGGTTGGTCATAAATTGCCAAAGTTTTCTGTGTAAGTTCCTGCCAAGAAATATCCTTGCTTATCCGAATAATTCGAGTCTCACCGCCAACATACCGCAGCTTTCCATCACTTGGGCGGGGCAAAATTGTACCACCAAAGCTGCAGAGGAACTTCACTCGTGCTGATGTGCGATCACCAGATCCCGAGAGGGAACTATCAATGAGTCTACTGCTACTACCTCGCGAGGTGGATCTTGGTACGGACCGCAAGGACTCATGGTAATTTCTCTCTTCATTAGCCAAAGAGCTCTTTCTTTCAAATTCAGAAACAAAGCCTTTTTCGGCCGAATTTATCATAGAAATGTCTGATCCACTTTCTGAACCTGTATGAGGAATACCAAGGATGCCCTTTAAATCCATATAGTTTGATGTGCTACTAGGATCCCTTTGAGCTGGTGGAATGAGCTGTTGCCTGGGGTTGAGCATAAATTCGAGCGCAAACTCCTCACCAGTCTGAATTGAATAGTTCAGAACTGGTCTGGCTCCAGCAGTCCTGTTGTAATCTGGAGGTCGCATATTCGTGTTGATAGTACTTGATGGATCATGGAAGAAACTCTGATTGGTAGAACCGAGCCCTGGATTTCGAGGATCGATATTAGCATATCGAAACTGTTCATGGCCCTTCTGTTGGTTCATCGCCCCTCTTTCGAAATTTCTCTCCATTCAACTCAACTTTACTGGAGGAGTATCCAAAGCCAGACTCCTGACATTCATATCTATAGCACATATAAAGAAGAATTTCAGATCCAGCTAAGTGCAACGCATACTTTAGACAGCCTACTTCTCACGAGATGGTTTAATGGAATTTCACGAGGTACTGAAGCTTGCGCTAAATCTTGAGATCCAATGGAGAATAACCATTTCAGTTTTTAGTTCAAAAAAGAAAAAGAAAATAAACTCGAGAAAGCAAAGTGTTTACTAATCCCATAAAGACAAAAAGCTCCTTAAATGGTTTATCGCATCTTCAAATGATGGTGCAAAATAAACAAAACAGCTGCTACTCCGAAGCAAGTTCTAAAAGATAACGACGGGCTTATATCAAAATATTCAATTGACGATCATAAACTCATCCTTCGTAGCTTACATCTTCTATAACTGGTTCGGGTAAGAGCCACCTCAAACTGGTAGTTCATTCCAGTGAGCCTCTAATTCGAATTATCATTTTCCAAGGGACGAGATCATGAAGTGTCAGATCCAACCAAAACAAAAGGACACCTTATACAACTAATATCACGGACTAAGTTTCAAAGAAGAACCGCAACATCAAGCCAAAGATCATGGATCCTGGAATTATCTGACATGGGTCGAACCAAAAGACGTACAACAAGAATTTCAAATAGAGACAAAAGGGTAAATTTCACGACTGATCCCACTAAAAAGTCTCGGTAAAAAGCCCAACAGTTCATCATCCAAAGTCAATCGCCACTAAACAAAGGAACTGTAAACCGAAAACTAAACCCCGCGAGACGATCCTCCAAATCGAAAAGGATTTGACTCGACATCACCCATCACAGCTCACTAAACAACGAGAAATGACAATCGGGCGCGCAACCTTCGTAAGCGGAGCTCTAAAACATCAATCCACACACCCAATTAGCAACCCGAGAATTCCGCAACCACACTGGTCCAAGACCCAGCAAAGGGAACAGCAGATCGAGCTCAAAAGCAGCTTAAAAATTCAAACTTGGTCAACGGGAGGACGAATCGGATTGGAAATCAAGAATTACCGGAGAGAAACCCAGCCATCTGGCGGATTGATCCCGTCATCCCAAAATCCAATTCAAGAGAAGGGGGGCGGTGTTGCAGTGTGAGACTGGTAATGGAAAGCTCTCTTCAGCCTTCCTCTTCCCAATTTCTCTCTCCTTTCTTTGCTCTTTATTTTCTTGAGTTGCATATCCCTTCTCTTCTCTCACTATTCAAAACAGGGTCGTGCTCTGTATTTTTACCCTTTTTACTTCTCATTATTTAATTGTTATTTATCAGTGCTATAAGCAGAATTAGCAAAATTATTTTTGGGCACCGAAATCGGGATTTTATTTTCTTGGATATCTTTTTACCGTAAAAAGTCTGACCGCAGGCTCTTGAGGGGGACGCGCTAGGGTCGCGCGTGTTAAAAGGGCATTGACCTGGAGTGGACGCTGGCGTCACCGTTGATCATCGGGCGGTCTTCACTTCCCTAGTCGGGTTGGGCCTCGGACATGGACATGGACATGGACCGACATGGGTAGGCTTCATAAACATTGCCATCAATTAGATACAAACCTAAGATTATTTTCATGCCCTTAAAAAAAAAAAAATTCATCCCACTTGAGGGATATTACGTTCTTGGATTTGGGATATCTTTTTACTAGGTGTAATCAGAATCCGCAGGCTCCTGAGAGAGACGCGCTAAGGTTGCGCGTGTCAAAAGGGGCGTTGACTTGAGCTGGACGCTCTCGTCATAGTGGATCATTAGGCAGTTTTCATTTCCCGGGTCGAGCCGAGCCCAGACATGGACGTGGACAGATATGGGTAGGCTTAATAAACATTACAAATCTAGGATTCTTTTCGTGCCTTTTTTTTTAAAAAAAAAATCATCCCACTTTCGTCTAAACACTAATGAATTCGTCTTGGGTCATTTAGGTATTTTCGACTCCATGAAAATTCTTCGTTAAAGCACAAGAAAATCCCCTTCCCAACCTAAAGGACACAGCCCAATGCCCACATACACAAAACGACTCACATTTTCATTCATGAACAGACGGGTTCGACTTTCTTAGGTTGCACTTGCAGAAAAAAAAGGCTCAAGTTAGTCGTTGAAAACTAAAAGCGACGTGCCGTCGATTTTGCTTTGGCCCTTAAATTGAGAATTATGATTATTTCTTTATAGTATATAAAATCACTAGCGCACATATTTTTTCGCACCAACGGTCTGGACCAATGAATCTCTTTATGTACCCGACAATTACTCTACTTATAATCAATTTTTTTTTGTGTAACTACTACTTATAATCAATTAGAGAGGAAAAAAAGGAGTACATGTAAGAAGGTCTCGTTTCATATGAGAATCCACCAAAAAGTAATCGAGTTCTTCGAAGAGGAGAGTGATGGGCCAAAATCTGGGCCTCACAACTCCGTTTTTGCGCAATTCAACAATGGGCAGACTGCTTTCTTTCTGGGCCGACAGAGCCCATCTAAGCCCAAATGGCTACCTGTGTGTTCTGCTGCTTTTGTCTTGACGAATTCATTTCCGAATGTTGTACTTCACTATCGGCGATTCTTTGCCCGGTTCGAGCGAAAGTTCCCGGAGATTGAAGGCGAAACTTTGCTTTCATTTCGGCATTTAGCCGAGAGAAGCTCCGGCCGGCGTCCGGCGGGCGTTCCATTCCCTCCCGAACAGCGGCTCAATTTGTGAACTTGTATGCCTTTCTTTTCTGTTTCCGTGATGAATTGCTCTTTATTTCTCTGCCGAGTTGTGTTTGAACTGTGGAACTGATTATATGAAGTCTGGAGAGCTGGGTTCAGGGCTTGGATGGCCCTTTTCCAGTCCTTGCGAGTAGCTGATTGCTCTTCAGTAATCGAATTTGCGATCGCTACGTGTTTGTTGCTTATGGTCATCCGACTCTTTGTCGGAGCAGAAGTTCGCCAGTCTTCTGGTTATGAATGCCAAAGCCCGAGGCACGTATTGTAGTCTAAGCTGGCAAAGTTGGGAAGACGAGAGAATGGAACGAAGTACTGATCGAGTTGGAAGTTCTATCAGTGTTATTGAGTCATTGTGTAAAAAAAATCAGTTCTTTTTGCCTCTACCTCTCGCGGATTCTTTCACAATCAATGTTTCACCAAGTCGAGTTTTTGCTGGATTGGGGACATCCCTTGCATTTCTGAAGATTGCTCTAGTGCCATGTTGTAATGTGCTCAATTGACTTTTTTGTGCCTTCTTTGTCGAATTCAAGTAGATTGAAAAATGTATGTTTCAATATATTCAGTCAGGATAAACATCCCATTATGAGATGTGGTGCCGCATCATAAGTTGAAAGTTACCCAAAAACGAAATGTACTGGACCATTCTAAGCATGATGTCACAATGTGTTGGGTTAATTTCTCCTCCCTGCAAGCTTTTCAACTTATGACCTGACACAACCTTTGACTGGTAAGCATGGTCGTCCTGCTCACTTAAGGCTTAGTTTTAAATTACCATGCTTGCGCATTCTTTTGTGACCTCCCTTAGAAGCACAGACCCATGTGTCGCCAGTTATTATGCGATCCGTGTGGGACAGGGATTGTAACACCCTATGGGGATTAGTCAGGTGCTCAAAGAGCCCCGGACACCCATTGATGTCAGAAAGAGACTGATGACTCAACGTTGGTGGACTGGGTGGGAAGAGGGATTTTAGGTGTAACTTCAAGCCAAACTATAATCTTTAGTAACGTCCCTGAAATTTATAGTCAAATTAGATACTGCCCCTAGACTGTCCATTGTCTATCTGCCATAGTTTGTTGATATAAGATGTTGTTTACATTTGTTTGTGAATCTGATGTAGTGATATGTACTCACTCCTTTTTCCAATATCTAGCTACTCTTCTGGATGAATTGATTAGGATTTCTTTAGTCAAATACTGATGCAAATTCGACCTTTTGGTCTCTGGACAATTTGGTAGTTTGGAAGTTGTTTTTTTGGCCAAAAGTTCAAAGTTCCTACTTACTTTAACAGTTGCAGTTGTATTCTCGAAAAGAGTTCTTCAAGGGAAAAGTGGCTTCTGCATGGGGATAGATCTGGAACAGTTTTCAGGAGAGCGCCAAAAGGAACTACATTGTTAAACACAAATGGCGATACCATTCACTGCGGTGATATAGGGCATGTTGGACATGGCCATGTAATAAATCCTTCAGTGGTTTCTGAAGTCAACAGGGAGAAAGATGGCCCAAATTGGGGCAGAAGGTCATCAGACGATAGGCAAAAAAATTATGCCACAGAGGATGTCAAAGGAAATTCTTCAACAAATACAGAGCCCCATGATGGCATGGAGTTTGAATCCAAGGAGGAGGCTTTCTCCTTTTATAGAGAGTATGCAAAGTCAGCGGGCTTTACCGCCATAATAAAGCCAGTCGACGCTCAAGAATATCTGGCAAATTTATTGATGCAAATTTGCATGTACTAGATATGGTAACAAGCGGGAGCCTGCAGTGGATGCAATGGCAGAACCAATTTCAACTACAGACATCATGGCAATTCCTGTCAAGAGAAAGCGAGGTAGAACTAATCAATCTGGGTCAAAGACCGATTGTAAGGCTGGCATGCATGTGAAACGAACGAAAGATGGAAGATGGGTGATTCATAGTTTAATAAAGGAGCATAATCATGAAATATTTCCAGATGAAGCATATTTTTTCAGGTGTCATGGAAACTCAGATCAGGGTTACAGCCATGGGGATACTCTGCATGCTAGCCATGCGAGAACTAAGATGTATGTTTCAATGACTAGACAGTCCGGTGGGTATAAGAAACTTCAAAGCCAGAAAGGTGGCTCTACGAAGCAACTAAAGAATGATCAGCATTTGCGCTTAGATGAACGAGATACTCAGGTTATGCTCCATCATTTTATGTTCATGCAAGACCAGAATCCAAACTTCTTTTACGCCGTAGACTTGAATCCAGAACAGCATCTGAGAAATGTTTTCTGGGTCGATGCCAAAGGCAGGATTGACTATGGAATTTTGGCGACACTGTCTTCTTTGACACTACATACATAAAAAGTGAATATAGGTACCATTTGCTCCTTTTATTGGCATGAACCATCACTGTCAATCCTTCTTGCTTGGGTGTGCATTTCTGGCAGACGAGACCAAATCAACATATGTTTGGCTGATGCAGGCATGGCGTCGAGCAATGGTGGACATGCTCCACAAGTCATACTCACTGACCAGAGAAAGCGCTGAAAGAAGCTATTGCTGAGGTCTTACCAGAATCTCGACATTGTTTCTGTTTATGGCAGATTTTAAGTAAGGTCCCAGAGAAGGTCAGTTGCACGATTAAGCAAGACGGAAATTTTATGAAGAAATTCAACAAATGCATTTTCGAGTCATGTACAGCTGAACAGTTTGAGAAGAGATGGAGAAAAATGGTTGATAGATTCAATCTAGGAGGTAATTCATGGCTCCTTTCATCATATGAAGATCGTCACCAGTGGGCCCCGACATACATGAAAGACATCTTTTTGGCAGGAATGTCAACAGTGCAACGGTCAGATAGTACAATTTCTTTCCTTGACAAGCATCTGCAACGGAAACTACGTTCAAAGAGTTCTTGGAGCAATACAAAACTATTTTGCAAGAGAAGTATGAAGAGGAAGCAAAAGCAGACTTTGAAACTTGGCATAAGCAGCAAGTATTGAAGTCCCCATCACCTTTTGGGAAGCAAATGGCAGCTACATATACACATGCAGTGTTCAAAAAGTTTCAGGTTGAGGTTTTAGGAGTTGTCGCTTGTCATCCCAGGAAAGAAGTGAAGATGGAGACATCAGAAGCTTCAAGGTTCAAGATTTTTGAGGAGAACCGAGATCTTATTGTCTTAGAACTACAATAAGATCTCGGTTCTCCTCAAAATCTTGAACCTTGAAGCTTCTGATGTCTCCATCTTCACTTTCTTTCCTGGGATGACAAGCGACAACTCCTAAAACCTCAACCTGAAACTTTTGAACACTGCATGTGTATAGTAGCTGCCATTTGCTTCCCAAAAGGTGATGGGGACTTCAATACTTGCTGCTTATGCCAAGTTTCAAAGTCTGCTTTTGCTTCCTCTTCATACTTCTCTTGCAAAATAGTTTTTGTATTGCTCCAAGAACTCTTTGAACGTAGTTTTCCGTTGCAGATGCTTGTCAAGGAAAGAAATTGTACTATCTGACCGTTGCACTGTTGACATTCCTGCCAAAAGATGTCTTTCATGTATGTCGGGGCCCACTGGTGACGATCTTCATATGCTGAAAGGAGCCATGAATTACCTCCTAGATTGAATCTATCAACCATTTTTCTCCATCTCTTCTCAAACTGTTCAGCTGTACATGACTCGAAAATGCATTTGTTGAATTTCTTCATAAAATTTCCGTCTTGCTTAATCGTGCAACTGACCTTCTCTGGACCTTACTTAAAATCTGCCATAAACAGAAACAATGTCGAGATTCTGGTAAGACCTCAGCAATAGCTTCTTTCAGCGCTTTCTCTTGGTCAGTGAGTATGACTTGTGGAGCATGTCCACCCATTGCTCGACGCCATGCCTGCATCAGCCAAACATATGTTGATTTGGTCTCGTCTGCCAGAAATGCACACCCAAGCAAGAAGGATTGACAGTGATGGTTCATGCCAATAAAAGGAGCAAATGGTAACCTATATTCACTTTTTATGTATGTAGTGTCAAAGAAGACAGTGTCGCCAAAATTTCCATAGTCAATCCTGCCTTTGGCATCGACCCAGAAAACATTTCTCAGATGCTGTTCTGGATTCAAGTCTACGGCGTAAAGAAGTTTGGATTCTGGTCTTGCATGAACATAAAATGATGGAGCATAACCTGAGTATCTCGTTCATCTAAGCGCAAATGCTGATCATTCTTTAGTTGCTTCGTAGAGCCACCTTTCTGGCTTTGAAGTTTCTTATACCCACCGGACTGTCTAGTCATTGAAACATACATCTTAGTTCTCGCATGGCTAGCATGCAGAGTATCCCCATGGCTGTAACCCTGATCTGAGTTTCCATGACACCTGAAAAAATATGCTTCATCTGGAATATTTCATGATTATGCTCCTTTATTAAACTATGAATCACCCATCTTCCATCTTTCGTTCGTTTCACATGCATGCCAGCCTTACAATCGGTCTTTGACCCAGATTGATTAGTTCTACCTCGCTTTCTCTTGACAGGAATTGCCATGATGTCTGTAGTTGAAATTGGTTCTGCCATTGCATCCACTGCAGGCTCCCGCTTGTTACCATATCTAGTACATGCAAATTTTGCATCAATAATTTGCCAGATATTCTTGAGCGTCGACTGGCTTTTATTATGGCGGTAAAGCCCGCTGACTTTGCATACTCTCTATAAAGGAGAAAGCCTCCTCCTTGGATTCAAACTCCATGCCATCATGGGGCTCTGTATTTGTTGAAGAATTTCCTTTGACATCCTCTGTGGCATAATTTTTTTGCCTATCGTCTGATGACCTTCTGCCCCAATTTGGGCCATCTTTCTCCCTGTTGACTTCAGAAACCACTGAAGGATTTATTACATGGCCATGTCCAACATGCCCTATATCACCGCAGTGAATGGTATCGCCATTTGTGTTTTAACATGTAGGTTCCTTTTGGCGCTCTCCTGAAAACTGTTCCAGATCTATCCCCATGCAGAAGCCACTTTTCCCTTGAAGAACTCTTTTCGAGAATACAACTGCAACTGTTAAGTAAGTAGGAACTTTGAACTTTTGGCCAAAAAACAACTTCCAAACTACCAAATTGTCCAGAGACCAAAAGGTCGAATTTGCATCAGTATTTGACTAAAGAAATCCTAATCATTCATCCAGAAGAGTAGCTAGATATTGGAAAAGGAGTGAGTACATATCACTACATCAGATTCACAAACAAATGTAAACAACATCTTATATCACAAACTATGGCAGATAGACAATGGACAGTCTAGGGGCAGTATCTAATTTGACTATAAATTTCAGGGACGTTACTAAAGATTATAGTTTGGCTTGAAGTTACACCTAAATCCCTCTTCCCACCCAGTCCCACCAACGTTGAGTCATCAGTCTCTTTCTTGACATCAATGGGTGTCCGGGGCTCTTTGAGCACCTGACTAATCCCCATAGGGTGTTACAATCCCCTGTCCCACACGGATCGCATAATAACTGGCGACACATGGGTCTGTGCTTCTAGGGAGGTCACAAAAGAATGCGCAAGCATGGTAATTTAAAACTAAGCCTTAAGTGAGCAGGACGACCATGCTTACCAGTCAAAGGTTGTGTCAGGTCATAAGTTGAAAAGCTTGCAGGGAGGAGAAATTAACCCAACACATTGTGACATCATGCTTAGAATGGTCCAGTACATTTCGTTTTTGGGTAACTTTCAACTTATGATGCGGCACCACATCTCATAATGGGATGTTTATCCTGACTGAATATATTGAAACATACATTTTTCAATCTACTTGAATTCGACAAAGAGGCACAAAAAAGTCAATTGAGCACATTACAACATGGCACTAGAGCAATCTTCAGAAATGCAAGGGATGTCCCCAATCCAGCAAAACTCGACTTGGTGAAACATTGATTGTGAAAGAATCCGCGAGAGGTAGAGGCAAAAAGAACTGATTTTTTTTTACACAATGACTCAATACACTGATAGAACTTCCAACTCGATCAGTACTTCGTTCCATTCTCTCGTCTTCCCAACTTTGCCAGCTTTAGACTACAATACGTGCCTCGGGCTTTGGCATTCATAACCAGAAGACTGGCGAACTTCTGCTCCGACAAAGAGTCGGATGACCATAAGCAACAAACACGTAGCGATCGCAAATTCGATTACTGAAGAGCAATCAGCTACTCGCAAGGACTGGAAAAGGGCCATCCAAGCCCTGAACCCAGCTCTCCAGACTTCATATAATCAGTTCCACAGTTCAACACAACTCGGCAGAGAAATAAAGAGCAATTCATCACGGAAACAGAAAAGAAAGGCATACAAGTTCACAAATTGAGCCGCTGTTCGGGAGGGAATGGAACGCCCGCCGGACGCCGGCCGGAGCTTCTCTCGGCTAAATGCCGAAATGAAAGCAAAGTTTCGCCTTCAATTCTCCGGAACTTTCGCTCGAACCGGCAAAGAATCGCCGATAGTGAAGTACAACATTCGGAAATGATTTCGTCAAGACAAAGCAGCAGAACACACAGGTAGCCATTTGGGCTTAGATGGGCTCTGTCGGCCCAGAAAGAAAGCAGTCTGCCCATTGTTGAATTGCGCAAAAACGGAGTTGTTGAGGCCCAGATTTGGCCCATCACTCTCCTCTTCGAAGAACTCGATTACTTTTTGGTGGATTCTCATATGAGAACGAGACCTTCTTACATGTACTCCTTTTTTTCCCTCTCTAATTGATTATAAGTAGTAGTTACACAAAAAAAAATTGATTATAAGTAGAGTAATTGTCGGGTACTAAAGAGATTCATTGGTCCAGACCGTTGGTGCGAAAAAATATGTGCGCTAGTGATTTTATATACTATTAAAGAAATAATCATAATTCTCAATTTAAGGGCCAAAGCAAAATCGACGGCACGTCGCTTTTAGTTTTCAACGACTAACTTGAGCCTTTTTTTTCTGCAAGTGCAACCTAAGAAAGGTCGAACCCGTCTTGTTCATGAATGAAAATGTGAGTCGTTTTGTGTATGTGGGCATTGGGCTGTGTCCTTTAGGTTGGGAAGGGGATTTTCTTGTGCTTTAACGAAGAATTTTCATGGAGTCGAAAATACCTAAATGACCCAAGACGAATTCATTAGTGTTTAGACGAAAGTGGGATGATTTTTTTTTTAAAAAAAAAGGCACGAAAAGAATCCTAGATTTGTAATGTTTATTAAGCCTACCCATATCTGTCCACGTCCATGTCTGGGCTCGGCTCGACCCGGGAAATGAAAACTGCCTAATGATCCACTATGACGAGAGCGTCCAGCTCAAGTCAACGCCCCTTTTGACACGCGCAACCTTAGCGCGTCTCTCTCAGGAGCCTGCGGATTCTGATTACACCTAGTAAAAAGATATCCCAAATCCAAGAACGTAATATCCCTCAAGTGGGATGAATTTTTTTTTTTTTAAGGGCATGAAAATAATCTTAGGTTTGTATCTAATTGATGGCAATGTTTATGAAGCCTACCCATGTCGGTCCATGTCCATGTCCATGTCCGAGGCCCAACCCGACTAGGGAAGTGAAGACCGCCCGATGATCAACGGTGACGCCAGCGTCCACTCCAGGTCAATGCCCTTTTAACACGCGCGACCCTAGCGCGTCCCCCTCAAGAGCCTGCGGTCAGACTTTTTACGGTAAAAAGATATCCAAGAAAATAAAATCCCGATTTCGGTGCCCAAAAATAATTTTGCTAATTCTGCTTATAGCACTGATAAATAACAATTAAATAATGAGAAGTAAAAAGGGTAAAAATACAGAGCACGACCCTGTTTTGAATAGTGAGAGAAGAGAAGGGATATGCAACTCAAGAAAATAAAGAGCAAAGAAAGGAGAGAGAAATTGGGAAGAGGAAGGCTGAAGAGAGCTTTCCATTACCAGTCTCACACTGCAACACCGCCCCCCTTCTCTTGAATTGGATTTTGGGATGACGGGATCAATCCGCCAGATGGCTGGGTTTCTCTCCGGTAATTCTTGATTTCCAATCCGATTCGTCCTCCCGTTGACCAAGTTTGAATTTTTAAGCTGCTTTTGAGCTCGATCTGCTGTTCCCTTTGCTGGGTCTTGGACCAGTGTGGTTGCGGAATTCTCGGGTTGCTAATTGGGTGTGTGGATTGATGTTTTAGAGCTCCGCTTACGAAGGTTGCGCGCCCGATTGTCATTTCTCGTTGTTTAGTGAGCTGTGATGGGTGATGTCGAGTCAAATCCTTTTCGATTTGGAGGATCGTCTCGCGGGGTTTAGTTTTCGGTTTACAGTTCCTTTGTTTAGTGGCGATTGACTTTGGATGATGAACTGTTGGGCTTTTTACCGAGACTTTTTAGTGGGATCAGTCGTGAAATTTACCCTTTTGTCTCTATTTGAAATTCTTGTTGTACGTCTTTTGGTTCGACCCATGTCAGATAATTCCAGGATCCATGATCTTTGGCTTGATGTTGCGGTTCTTCTTTGAAACTTAGTCCGTGATATTAGTTGTATAAGGTGTCCTTTTGTTTTGGTTGGATCTGACACTTCATGATCTCGTCCCTTGGAAAATGATAATTCGAATTAGAGGCTCACTGGAATGAACTACCAGTTTGAGGTGGCTCTTACCCGAACCAGTTATAGAAGATGTAAGCTACGAAGGATGAGTTTATGATCGTCAATTGAATATTTTGATATAAGCCCGTCGTTATCTTTTAGAACTTGCTTCGGAGTAGCAGCTGTTTTGTTTATTTTGCACCATCATTTGAAGATGCGATAAACCATTTAAGGAGCTTTTTGTCTTTATGGGATTAGTAAACACTTTGCTTTCTCGAGTTTATTTTCTTTTTCTTTTTTGAACTAAAAACTGAAATGGTTATTCTCCATTGGATCTCAAGATTTAGCGCAAGCTTCAGTACCTCGTGAAATTCCATTAAACCATCTCGTGAGAAGTAGGCTGTCTAAAGTATGCGTTGCACTTAGCTGGATCTGAAATTCTTCTTTATATGTGCTATAGATATGAATGTCAGGAGTCTGGCTTTGGATACTCCTCCAGTAAAGTTGAGTTGAATGGAGAGAAATTTCGAAAGAGGGGCGATGAACCAACAGAAGGGCCATGAACAGTTTCGATATGCTAATATCGATCCTCGAAATCCAGGGCTCGGTTCTACCAATCAGAGTTTCTTCCATGATCCATCAAGTACTATCAACACGAATATGCGACCTCCAGATTACAACAGGACTGCTGGAGCCAGACCAGTTCTGAACTATTCAATTCAGACTGGTGAGGAGTTTGCGCTCGAATTTATGCTCAACCCCAGGCAACAGCTCATTCCACCAGCTCAAAGGGATCCTAGTAGCACATCAAACTATATGGATTTAAAGGGCATCCTTGGTATTCCTCATACAGGTTCAGAAAGTGGATCAGACATTTCTATGATAAATTCGGCCGAAAAAGGCTTTGTTTCTGAATTTGAAAGAAAGAGCTCTTTGGCTAATGAAGAGAGAAATTACCATGAGTCCTTGCGGTCCGTACCAAGATCCACCTCGCGAGGTAGTAGCAGTAGACTCATTGATAGTTCCCTCTCGGGATCTGGTGATCGCACATCAGCACGAGTGAAGTTCCTCTGCAGCTTTGGTGGTACAATTTTGCCCCGCCCAAGTGATGGAAAGCTGCGGTATGTTGGCGGTGAGACTCGAATTATTCGGATAAGCAAGGATATTTCTTGGCAGGAACTTACACAGAAAACTTTGGCAATTTATGACCAACCTCACCTATTAAGTATCAACTTCCGGGTGAGGAACTTGATGCGCTGGTTTCTGTATCTTGCGACGAGGATCTTCAGAACATGATGGAGGAATGTAATGTATTGGAGGACAGAGGGACTCAGAAACCTAGGATGTTCCTTTTCTCTGATACTGATCTAGAGGATGATCAGTTCGGCATCAGAAGTATTGATCGGGATTCCGAGGTCCAATATGTGGTTGCAGTGAATGGCATGGATTCAGGTTCAAGAAGGAATTCAATTGCTCTAGCAAGTACCTCTGGCAATAACCTGGACGAGTTAGTAAATCTAAACCTTGAAACAGAAGCTGGTAGATTAGCTGGGGCTACGACCGATCCTTTCAGAGGAGAGGCACCTACATCCAGTGTTCAGTCTTCTCAAGTGGTGCCAACAAGCTCCGCTAGCAATTATGAGTCTAATTTACACTTTTACCAGCGACAGAGAGTTAATCATGGAGAAGCTAGCCAACATGCTTTACCCGCTCCTCACCGTGCGGAGAGTTTCTCGGATTTGGAGGGAAAGGGCACTAATTCTTCCTCTGTCCAGTTCTTAAATGGCCAAGGATCTACTTCTAATTTCGTGCATCATGTGGATAATGTAAATGCGATTCCTTCCAATGTAAATCCAGTGGCAACAGGAGCTTTGAATGAAGAGTATTTAGTCAGTGGTCAGCACACACAGGATATAGAAGCACCTATAAGGGACACCAAATTGAAAAGAGACAGCTCAGTGAAGAAAACAAATGGACCCGATAAAGTTCAGCCCCTAGAGAAGGAAAATAAATTTGAGGAGTTGAAAATGAAGAGAGAGGGCTCTATGCAGAAGATAGAGGAGATTCAGAATGAAAACATTGCTTCTTCTAAACTGAATGAAGTCCCCGTCACAAGCTACACCCACCGGGAAGACACGTCTGGTGCTAAACTGGCCCCTGAGCTAAAGAGTCCTCTGCCCAAGGCAGTAAGTAAGAGGCCTCAGGAAACTGTGCAGAGATCTGTGGACCCTGAAGATGCGAGGGAAGGGAAGAAGAATCATGAGGATGACCCCTTCTATACATCAGGTGGAGCGTTCATGGGTAATGGTGGGTCTGAGGCTGATCCAACAGAGTTGGGCTACCTAGAGCCACCTTCGATGCCCCAGCGAGTATTTCATTCTGAACGAATCCCAAGGGAGCAGGCAGAGTTGAACCGTTTGTCAAAATCCGATGATTCTTTTGGATCTCAGTTTCTGATTACTCAAGGGCGGTCTGATTACGCTCAGTCAGCCTCAGAGGTAATTGAGAAGCCACATGATGGAGATACGGCTTCTCAGAGCGAGCACTTTGTCTCATATGATAAAGTAGCATATAAAAATCCACAGAACATCCATGATGGAGCTAAGCAACTTCAAAGGCATGTAGAATCTGCTTCTTCAGACAATTTCAAATTGGACAGGCGTACGGCTGAAGAGGTGGTTGAACCAATGCCACGAAAAACTGAATCGAGACCTCTAAATTCTGCAGATGACCACGGAATGACCCAGGATAAAGAAATGATTGCCGGGGCTAAAGACGCAACTGGTCCTCACATCAAACATCAGGTCGAGTAACTCCTTGTTTGCACGCTGACAATTCATCCTTGAGGGCATCTGAATATCTTTGGGATGAAGTAACACCAAACAGACCAGTGGGAAAACAACAAAGGGTCATGCACAGCCTTTGACACAGACTGTTGAGCCTTCAGTTAGCGTTAGCAACCCAGAGCATGGAGACATATTAATTGATATTAATGACCGTTTTCCTCGAGATTTCCTGTCTGATTTATTCTCAGTGGCAAGGCGCTCTGAGAATCTCTCTGATGTTAATCCTCTGCACAGTGATGGAGCAGGATTGAGTTTGAACATGGAAAATCATGAGCCGAAGCATTGGTCTTACTTCCGAAACTTGGCTCAAGACGAGTTCGGTAGGAAGGATGTTTCTCTTATGGACCAGGATCACCTTGGCTTCTCAGCTCCGCTTGCAGAAATTGAAGGTAGAGCTCCTATTGACTACAGCTATCCGCCTGTAAAAGCTGATGGAGTCCATGTGGGTCTTATGGAGCCCAGGCTTAATTTTGAGGAGGATATTGCCCAAGCATCATCTGGCATCATTGGTCCAAGTGTGAGGAATGTGCATCCAGACTACAGCACTTCCCAGCCCAGGGGACTGAAAGTATGTTGGATGTAGTTCACCCTACAATACCAGAAATGGAATATGAGGTATATAGAGATTAAGATTCGTGAACTCAGCCACCCAAAGGCTTCTTGTGAATGTCTCACTGTAAATGTGATGATACTTTTTTTTTTTGTGGATTTTCAGGATGAAAAATCGGAAGTTCCTAATATTGGTCAATCTATTGCCGATCTTTCTCTGGGTGACGTGGATATCAGTAGCCTGCAGGTATGATGCTTTTCTTTCATTCTTTGATGAGATGCAGTGCGGGAAATATCTCATTCTCCACTAATGGTTTTAACAGTAATGCGTCTCTTATAAAATATCTTAGGGAATTTTCTCAGGTCGGACCTGCTGGGTCCACCTGTTGCACTGGGAATTAGCTCC
>JAGVVM010005891.1:0-25355 GCA_019149425.1 Psidium friedrichsthalianum
AAGCAATTTATGCGACGATATGAAATTAATGGAACTCCAAAAAAATTAGCTAAAAATTTCTGAAATGTTTGAAAAGGAGTTTGAAGTTAAAGATTTGGGTAAAAACCAAACTTTTTCTTAGCTCTTAGAGCTTGAGCATAAAGAAAATGGAATAATTATTCACCAATTAGTATACATTGAAAGATTACTTAATGCTTCAACATCGACAAGGCTCACCCATGAGCACCTCTATGGTTGTAAGTCTTTAAATCCCCAAAGGAATCCATTTCATCCTAAAGAATCTAATGAAGAGATATTTGGTCTTGTGTACCATATATCATGCAATGAGTCTTTTGATGTACTTGGCACAATGTACGAGACAGATATTACTTTTGTGGTAAAATTTATTGGCACGCTTTAGTTCTGAGTCAACTTAGAGACACTGGAATGGGAGTTGAACATATTTTTCGTTATCTTAGAGGAACCATAGATTTGGGATTATATAATTCTAAGGACTACCTCTAGTATAGTTGGATATGCTGATGCTAGATATAAATATGATCCACATAAGGCTGCTCCCAAATCCTTATTTATTTTGTTATAAACGGCATCGTCATTTCATGACACTCTACGAAACAATCACTAATAGCTACATCTTTCTAACCACTCCGAGATTATTGCTTTATATGAACTGGAAGAGAGTGTTTCGGTTAAGATATGTTATAATGCATATTCACAATTCTTATTGTTTAACACCGGTTAGAAATTCTCCCACTATAATTTATGAAAACAATGCTGCCTGTGTTGCACAAGTTAGGGGAGGATATATCAAAGGTGATAAGACCAAGCATATCTCACAGAAATTTTTCTATACTCATGAACTCCAAGAAAGTGGACAAATTAATATTAAACAGATTCAATCCATAAGTAATCTTACAGATCTTTTTATAAATCATTGCCAACATCAACTTTGTAGAAATTAGTATATGGCATTGGTATACGGTGAGTTCACAAGATGCAAGATTGACAAGCCCCATAAGTGGCTATATAGCTCAATTGATGGGGAGATACTATGTCATGCCCCGATCCTTGAGAATGTGCCATCCCTATCAAAACACTTCAGGTCAGAAAGAATAGCGTCCTAGGCGCGCTAACGACCAAACCAAAAATCTTACACATGTGGAAACATTTTAATACTCCAGAACAATTAAACAAACATGAATAGACAAGTAGGAAATTCTATTTCCATTAATTTAATCAGATATTTTTAATATATCAACAAAGCAGAGGATCGCTAACCCTACGGAGCTATCTAGCATAAGTGTAGCCCCATTCTTCAGGGTGGCTCCTTAAGACTAGCAAAAAGATAGGTGGGTCAGGAAGGGTTAGCTATTCATCTACTCACAAAAGAGAGGTTACTACTCCATCATCCTTCCCCATCACCTTGGACCAGAAAAATAGTAACCATGATGGGGTGAGAAATAAATCTCAGCGAGACAGTACTTAAGCTCGGATAAGATGATGATTCGTTCAGGCGTCCCAATTAATAATATCTCACAACAACCAATATTTTTACACAAAATACCAGCGAATCTTAAGTCTTCTCTTGTAATCAATTTATTGGTGGTCACAAGGTTAATTGCATACGATTGGTGTGACTTAATACTACAATTGGCAGTGTCTTCTGATAGTCCGTAAGATTCGTATGACTAGCATGACACGGTACTATCAGGAAAACTAGCACACGACTGGTGTGACAGAGCACTACGACTGATAGTGTCTTTTGATATTCCGTAAGATTCGTACGACTGGTACAACACGAAACTACCATGAAATACCGTATGACTAGCACGGATTTTAAAACCCTTTATGTGACCACATTCAAGTATTATAACACTAGCCAATTACAATTTTCCAATCAAACACGAATAACCAGCTTGTTATTCAGTTAAGCAGAATTCACTTCAATTATTTGGCAGGCAAACGTCGGCCTCGACCTCAAGCAACGATAATAACAATAACACAACAAATTTTTACTATTAAAAATTAAATAACCACCCATGACTACTATACTACTAATCAATCGGTCAAACAATTTATCGGTCGCTCGACTCTAGTCCATCACTCGTTCGTGCTCACAAATTCAATCAATCAGTCAATCTAATTTTTGACTAACCACAGACCACCTCAGTATTCAGTCTAACTTATTTAATCGTGGCCATTTAACCTAAACCCAGTCTCTAGCTAATTCGGCCATGACTATACTACCTAATTGTCTAATTAAATTATTTAATTTATTAATTTAGTCTCGAACGGAATTAACGCCTTAGCCAAAGATTAGAAGCCAATTCACAACGCATCGGTAATGATGAACGAACGTCGACTAATTTAGCCGACGGCAGCGAACTCCGACAAACAGCAGCTACGACACGACGACCCTCGAACGGCTCAATAGAGCATGATGGGGCAAAAAGGCAACTGAACTGAAGTGATTCACGGCTGAATAAGGTTGTCTGTGGTGGTGCTCCGGTAACGACGACGGCCAAACGACGAGAAGATGAACAACGGAACGGCGGCAGAGGAAGGGGGAGGCGACGGCAAGACTGGGGCGACAGCGGATGAGGCGAGTTAGCAGAGGAGCTAAGATAGCATCGGCAACTGCTGGAAGAGGAAGGTGGTGCGAGGCAACGACGCGACTATGGAGGAGGAGGAGGAGATAGTGGCGGACGATGAGCTGCTATGGGTGGGTGGCGATGTGACGTGGCCAAATGGCAGAGCAAGTTGGCTAGACGACAATGGAGCTACGGGTGGACGGAGGGGCAGTAACAGTAAGCTTGACTAGAAGAAGAGAGCCATCAAGCTGCGGTGACAGAAGCGACGGCGGTACAGGCGTCGGGTGGCTCGGGCTAGTGACTGGAGGAGCTGGCGGCGATGGATTAAGCTGGGCGGCGGACTGCTGGACGACTTGGCAGATGGAAGTAGTGATGGGGTGCTGGAGGGCGAGCAGCCGAGCAGCAACAGCAGTAGGAGATCGAGTAGCAGCAGCAGACCGAGCAACAGCAGTAGACCTAGCAATGGCAGTAGAAAATGAAGATCCAAATTGGAGCAAGCAGCCGAAAGAAAAAGAAGAAAGAAGAAGAAAGAAGATGAAGAAGAAGATGAAGAAGAAGAAGCCAGCTATAATGGAGGATTTCTCGCGTGAACAGTAAGGTGGTGTTGACACTTGATTTTTAATCACATTTTCTCTTTAAAATTAATAGTAAATATATAAAAATTTATAAAATTAAAAAATTAACTTTGGAGACCTTGCCCAAGCCTAGGGAACCAATTTTGACCAAAAAATAAATTTTCATATTTTTAGTATTTTTCTTGCACTTTATTTTCAAAAATTTATAAAATTTAAGAAAAAATGAGAAAATTGAAAAATAAACTTTGGAAGCCTTGGCCAAGCCTAGGCAACCAATTTTGATCAAACAATGATTTTTCATATTTTTTGCATTTTTTTATATTTTTCAGAAATTAGGAAAATATTTAAAAATAAAATGGCATTTGAGGCCACAAAAATAAGAAAAAATAGTCGGTATTTTTCTTTTAATTTTCTTTTCATTTTGACCAAAGAAAATTTACAAAAATTAATATGAAATCGGGAATTACTTCGTTAATCTCATTTTCAGTTTAATTGAAAAAATTATAGAAAATTCATTTTAGCTCGGTAATTTTTCAATTTTGCTTTTCTGGACCTGTGACATTGTCCTCTAATACCTCATATTGCATTTTGGTCCAATTGCTTTCAATGTTGAGCTTAAAATTGCAAACCAAAATATATATATATATATATCACAATAGACGCCACAACAGATCTCACGGAGAAAAGGGAAAAAGAGAGAGAATGTCGGAGTGGGTCTCCCTATCCCTTCTCAACGAACGCTTAAACACAAGTAGAGAAGTTGGGCAAAGGGGAAAATGGAACTCGTAACGGTGTCCTCGAGCCACCATTGGTAATCCCAACAAGTCGACCGGTCTCATCAACGCAGCAAATCAGTCCAGCATTTTCTTCGATGGTCCTGTGATCTCGACGAATGAAGGTCTCAGTGAGTCGTTACCCCCCGTCTTCTTCTTGACATTGTTGCTGCTCCCTTCGCTGTTCGAGCTATCACGTGAGGACCAGCTTTCGAGGCCCCATCGAGGGTGTTTCTCGTGAACCATTGAACCGAAAGTTGAGCCTTCATGAGCTACTAAGAGCGACAAGTTTATCTGCCACAGCCAAATTCCACCAGCAATTGATAGAAATTAAAGAGGACAATGAGTCTAGGCGTTGAATCTGTTTCCTTTTGAAATTTTGTCTAGATTTGTTAACTATATTGCAGATTTCACGCTCTTACTTCATATCTTCAAAGTAAACCCTAGAAATTGGGGGATTCTCACTTAGAATTAACGTGAGGAGAGAGAGGAGTCGTGGCAAAGTTCTTATTCACGTGGGCGTGACCCTACTGCACTCACAGGAGAAGACTTTGCTGGATTGCATTGAGTAGTGTCCAACCTCAATTTGATCTCTGGAGGTCCATAGAGAAAACTACTCTGAGATACTTGGAGATTTCATGCAAACTGGGCAAATTTCATGCAAATTTTCCCAAGCATTCCATATGTGCCCGAGACCACCAATGACTGGGGATGCGGCCACAACTATCTCAGGAAGGCTGGTGACGTCCATAGTTTAGTTGGAATTCAAATCTACATTGGTGGAGGATCCTCGATGGCGTGAGTGGGAGTGGAACCACCATATAATTAAAAAAGAGAGAGAGAAGTGTTAGTGTGGGAGACAGAGTGAAATGGACGACCGAAAGTAAAGGGGGGCCAATAAGTAAAAACAAAACTTTCGATGGATGTGGAATAAAAAGAAAAGAAACACTGGTAATGATGATAAATGGTGACCTGGATTATGAGAAGGCGCATTGGAATGTATCGGATACAACATCCAATGACACTCGAAAGTTCTACAAATTGAGGCATCGAGTGCACAAATCATCTGGATCATACCACAAGACTATGACAGGATTCATTCTTGAAAACTGCACTCACACTTATCAGTCCATTCAAACTTCTCATTTTTCTTCAACAAACGAGTTAAAGGCATCGCCAATGTAGAGAATCTTTCCACAAAATGTCTATAATAGCTTGCTAAACCCATAAAGCTTCAACTTCTTTCACTGTCGTTAGGTCTTAGCCAATCCATGACTACCTCGATCTTTGATGGGTCCACTGCAATTCCTTCACCGAGACCACGTGGCCTAGGAATGCCACACGAATTAACCAAAACTCACACTTGTTGAACTTGGCGTACAACTGGTGCACTCTAAGTTTTGCTAAAACTGCCCTTAAATGCTGTTCGTGATCCTCGAGACTCCTCAAGTACAACCAAAATGTCGTATATGAGTACAATGACAAATCTATCCAAGGATTCCTTAAATACCATATTCATCAAATCCATGAAGGCTGCAGAAGCATTCATCAGTCCAAACGGCATCATAGTGAACTCATAGTGTCCATAGCGTGTCCTGAATGCCGTTTTCGATATATCTTCCTTTTTGATCCTCAACTGGTGGTATCCCGTTCGCAGATCAGTCTTAGAAAAGACTGAAGCTCCTGCAGTTGGTCAAACAAATCGTCAATCCTCAGAAATGGGTACTAGTTCTTTATCATCACTTAGTTTAACTGTCGGTAGTCAATACACAACCTTAATAAGCCATCTTTCTTTTTCACGAATAATACAGGTGCTCCCCATGGCGACACACTGGGATGGATGAATCTTTTATCCAACAACTCCTGCATGTGCACCTTAAGTTCCTTAAGTTCCGACAACACCATCCTATGTGGCGCCTTAGATATTGGTTCCGTCCCAAGAACTAGTTTATTAACGAACTCTATTTCTCTTTCCAGAGGCAATCTTGGCAATTCTTGTGGGAAGCCATCCAGAAATTCACGAATAGTGGTAATATCTTCCAACCTAGATTCTCCAACAAATGTATCTACTACAGTTGCCAGGTAACCTTGGCAACCACTTTTCAATAGGCAAGTAGCCTCTAGCGACGAAATCACTACAGTTGAGGTTCCTCCTCGGTTACCCATAAATTCAAAGTGACTCTCGTTCGGCGGCTTAAACTGAATCATATTACAATAGCAGTCTATCGTGGCTCTTTGCTTTGTTAGCCAATCCATCCCAACGATTAAATCAAAATCGAACATCTCCAGCACAATCAAATCTATCTTTTCCTCATCGCCACTTATAACTAGCTTACAATCAGGGCAACTTACTGCAGCTACTACACTATCTTTTAATGGCGTAGAAATTATAAATACAGTACCCAACAACTTCAAACTCAACCCATCAAGTTTAACAAATTGTTTAGCCACAAATGAATGGGTAGCACCAGGATCAAATAGAGCATAAGCAACTTGGTCGTGTAACATGTAATGGTCGGCAAATCCTTCACTTCTTCTCGGATTACAGGAAACACCCTTCCTCATGCCTGAGAGCGGCTCTGAAAATTTTGTGGTATACTCCTTCCAGGCTGTCCTCCATGCTATAGCCCGATCTGTTGTCTTTAGGGACAATCTCTCACCTGATAGCCATGCTGGCTACATCTAAAACATGCTCCACTGCGAAACTAGCACGGAGCAGACCCTTGTTTCTACCGGCACAAGTGGCAAACATCACTTCGGTTGGGCACAAGCTTACTAATGCCACCTTTCTAGCTTGGTGGAATGTGGTGCTTTTCTCCAAACATTAGCCTCTACCCAAACCGGTTATCGTTTCGGTCCGAGGGTGCAAACCTCAATTTAGATGCAGTTGCTCTTTTTGCTAAGTCTCGCTCCACCATTTGAGCCCTTTCATACAACTCATTATAGTCCTTCAAATTCAATAGCACCATCACACTCTTTAGCTCGGGCTTTAGCCCATCTCTAAATCTTCTTGCCCTAGAAATAGGGTCTTCCACCATCTTCGGTACGTATTTAGACAGCTTAGCAAATTTGGCCTCATATTGATCCACCTACAGCTGTCCCTAGCACAGGCGAAGGAACTCTTCAACCTTTTGTTCCTTCGCAGTGTCGGAGAAATACTTGCCATTAAACACCCTGACGAAGGCATCCCATATCGGGACTTTATCTTTAGGAAAGACCCTATCCTTAGAAGCTTTCCACCAAGAGCTTGCATTCCCCTACAATTGATAGATAACCAAGGTGACCTTATCCTCATCCACACACCTCAGCAGGGTGAACACTTTCTCCAGTTCTTCAATCTACGAGATAGCAATCTTGGGATCTCTACATCCTGAGAATTTGGGTAGCTTCGGCTTCAGCTTCAGCAATTGCTCCACCAACTTTTATGTTTGGTGCCCATCATTCGCTACTTCAATTAGCGTGTTTCCCTGCAGAATTGCCGTGGCAATAGCTTGGTTCCTTGTCTGATGTACCTTTAGATCTCCCAACGCTCTCAGCGCTTGTAGGATCTCATCAATTCGGGGATCCTCTCTAGTAGGCCTACCTCGAGATGCTCTCCCACCTAGGTTACTCATTTCGCAGGGTGTATGGGGTCCTGCTTACCTCATAGCAACCAATGATGAGAAGGCCATTCGACCAATCAAACAAAACAACAATCATATGCCCAAATTTCCAATCCTACTAACTATCCCATTTCAATCGTTCATTATCACTCCAGGCTACGACCGGATGGATCAAGCTAACCATGCTCTAATACCACATTGGGCGGGGATGTCACGCCCTGATCCTCGAGCGCGTGTCATCCCACCAAAACACCTCAAGTCGAAAAGAATAGCATCTCAGGCACGTTAACAATCAAGCCAAAAATCTTACGCATGTGGAACGTTTTTAATACTCCCAGACAATTAAACAAATATGGATAAAAAAGTAGGAAATTCTATTTCCATTAATTTAACCAGATATTTTTAATATATCAATAAAGTAGAGTATCGCTAACCCTACGGAGCCATCTAGCATCAATGTAGCCCAATTCTTTGGGGTGGCTCCCTAAGGCCAGCAAAAAGATAGGCGGGATTAGGAAAGGTTAACTACTCATCTATTCCCAAAGGAGGGGCTACTACTCTATCATCCTCACCTATCACCTTGGACTTGAAAAATGGTAACCACGACGGGGTGAGAAATAAATCTCAGCGAAACAGTACCTAAGCTTGGATAAGATGATAATTCGTTCATGCGTCCCAATTAATAATATTTCATAATAACCAATATTTTTAAAAAAATGCCAGCGAATCTCAAGTCTTCTCTTGCAAGTAATTTATTAGCGGCCATAAGATTTATTGCACACGACTGGTGTGACTTAACGCTACAATTGGCAGTGTTTTTTGATAATCCGTAATATTCGTACGACTGGCACGAAATGGTACTATCAGGAAAACTAGCACATAACTTGTGTGACAGAGCACTATGACTAGCAGTGTCTTTTGATAGTCCGTAAGATTCATACGACTGGCACAACATTGAACTACCATGAAATACCGTACGACTGGTACGAACAGTATGATTGACACAGATTTAAAACCCTTTATGTGACCACCTTTGTGACATTCTGATTTTCGACTCCTTTTTCTGAATTTGAATACATAATGGATATTTCATAGAGGCACTATAAATGAATCTCACTCGAAACTAATCAGTTCAGGATAACTGACCAAGTGGGAAAGGCTAGCTAAGAATATAAGCATGTGGACTAAATGGTCGATACGCATGACTCCTAAAAGCCATCCGTTAGTTTGAGAATTTATTTAAAGTTGCCATCTTATGAATGAGGCCACGAATTGGGTTCCAGAATAGGACAATCGACTCTCAAGAGTGTTACGGCTGCTAAGGTTAGACGTCGCCTCGAAAGGCATGAAATGGGCATATTGGCCTCAGCGCACCAAGTGAAAAAGGACAAAATTGAAAATTTCAGTCTCGCCCCCAGTTTGTGCTAGAATCTATGGCTAGAGGGTAGAGGTATTTTAGTGAGGCTAGAAAAAATTGTTTAGAGATATTCCGAGTTATTTTCCGATCGCGATAGAGCCAAATCAGTCCCGTTTGAGCCCCGATCGGACCCAAAATTTCATGAATTCCTAGATTGTCTCGATGATCACCTTTTTGACCAATCTGACCAAAATTATTGTTGACTGAACCAGAATCAGTCTAGAATTCACTAACTGTCAATAAAATAACTAATTCATTCAGCTTTATGTCATTGTCAGTGAATAGTAAATGTGATAATTGAGGCTTGGGATATTTATGGCTATTCTCACTCTCTCTCCTCCATATTTGATAGGTCTCATTCTCTCTCCTCTCTCTCTCTCTCTCTCTCTAAAATTTCGGCTCTCTCTCTCTCTTGGATTTTTTTCACCATCGGTCACCTCAACCGCCCACTTCCGCCGCTGGTTACTGAAGATCAAACCATTGGATTTCCGCACCCTTGAGATATCGTAGCTCTATCCGTGGTGAGTTTATAGAACCTTGTTTCACGCTTTTTTGATATTGTTTGGTCCTCCGGTCAGACATTTCCGTCGCAATCGTTGAAAATCGTTGACGGCCGTCGTTAATCGTTTTGAGTCGCCGTTGATGTATTTTGATCTCGACTACCACGCGAACTCAAATATATGTCATAATCATGTTTTCTAGCTTATTTTTATTCCTATTTGGCCTTGAACAAGCCCGGTTTGGACTGTTCATTCGTCGATTCCCTCGCACTGCCACGTTCTGCCGTGCCTCCGCCATTGTCATCGCTTCCACAGCTTCGTCTCAGCCTCTTCAAAGTAAGCTGAACTTCTATGTCTTGATTATGATGCTAGATATGCCATGGACTAGCTCTAGGGACCGATTTAGGGTAAATCGGTTTTTAAAAAAAAACCGTAATCGGCATATTTGGAGAAAATTAAATTCTGTGGGGTTGTGAATATGCTGTGAGCTTTTGAAATGCTGCTATCCATGTTGGATTAATATTGTTTGAGGCGGTTGATGTGGGCCTCGTAAGGTTCGGCTACTGAAAAATATATTTTGGGCCATTATATGTAAAAAAACGGACCAAATAGTGCTATGTTTTCACTATTCATGACACCCTGTGCATTGTTCACGTGTTGCCTAATTTGATTTTGTTTTGAAAATGACAAGTTTTATGGGTACCGTGTGGTTTGAGTATCGAAAAATGAAAAATTGAGACATTTTTGTTAAAATTGAGCACGTGAAACAAATTGATTAATTTGACCATTGTGTTGGCCATGTAGATTGAAATATTTGGGCAAGTGTTTTGAAAGGTAATCTAACATACCCGACTGATGATTTTGCCCAAATGAATATGATTGATTTTATTACATGAATAGCGTGTGCGATGGTTTCCGCATGTTTAATTGCATGTCATGTGTGACTTGATGAATATGTAGTCATAATGAGACTTGGTGAATACGTGGCCTTAGAGGCGAAATACGTAGCCTTGTGTGTCCTGATGCGTTTGACGCGAGGTAGCTGGAGCGATAAGCGTACCAACCTGAGGCGTCCCATACGCGGGTTGGGGCATGGACTTGATGCGCCTGATGTGTGTTAAACGATGCGCCTATATGACGTGGTTCAAATTGATTGGTAAGTCAAGGTTCAAGATTGAGCGTGCACGCATATGTGGTTGCTGTGATTATCCTGGATTGGACGTGTCTGATTTAAATGTCTGATTATTTGTATCGAGTCATTGATTGACTGTTGGTCGAAATCTTGACATTGTGGTCTCAGATTAGACCTGGTTTAGTATTGCTTTTATGTTTGGCCATTTTATGGAGGATTTTTTTATCATGAGGTGCCCTTGATATTTTCTAGCCCTGTGGTTTTAAGTACCTAAGTTAAGACTTGAGAGTTTAGTCTCAGGAGTTTGGTGTCATGAGAAGGGATTATCGGTTAACTTGTTCAGATTTATTCTCATAGGTGATTTCCCTTTTGTCAGACCCTAAACCGCCGCAATGAATGCAATCCTAGTGAGGTAGGGTCTTCCGATGGACATAGACTAAGAAACACAGTCGTTCCTTGGACTAGATAGTGGGACAGATGACGATGAGTAGGGTTGAGGCAGAAACCCATTGATAGAAATTTGTATGGTTTATTTGTAGTCAGAGGGAGAAATTGTCGACCTAAGCCCTTTGAGTTGCAAAGGTCAAGCAATGAGATATCAAGAGCTGGCGAAAGTTATGAATTCTGTATATGATGTAATATAAGGAGTGGTTTGTTATAATTATTCGAATTGTCTCTCTCTACCCTTTTCCTGTGTATATGTTAGGAAGAGTTTGTTTTCGTTGTGGCAGGAACTCTGAGGTCGTTTGGTTTACGGCGAGTTTCCTGGGCCATCGTGGTTGTTAACCATGCTATCATATAGGTAAACAGGGATGTCGCATGGCTTGTGGGTTTGAGGTGTGACATCCTCGTTCGATTTGATATCAGAGCAAGGTCAGCTCAATCCAATGGGTATTTGAGGTTTAGAGTGATAAGGGTGATGGATACTGGGGTAGATAGATAGAGAGACTATGAGTTTTTGTTTGGTTAAGAGATGCTTTTACATGATATCACTTGGCATAGTTGGTTGTTAAGTGAAAGAACTGTGCTAGTTAGCCTGTATTGCTATGGTTATATAGTTATTTGACCTGTTGCTTGGATTGGTAGGCTTGTGTGTTAGACTGAGTCTAATTCCTTGGTCGAATTATAGCAGGTCTCAGTGAGAAAGTCGTTGGAACATCAACGGTAGAAGTAGAAGAGGAAGAGGTTTTGGAGCGTCTAGCTCGCAGGCTGGAGTTGTCGAGAACCCAAAAGTTGCTCAAGCTACTGAACATCCAAGAACTGCAAAGAATCCTCGAATGGAAGGGATTATGAGGGCCCTAGAGGAGATTGGAAACTTGATGGGCAGGCAGGCAGAAAGAAGGGCTACTGAGCTCGCCCAGGCTAAACAACGGGATAACAAACAACGGAACGACAACGAAGGAAGGGGGGAGGTAATGACATGACTGGGGTGATGACAGCTGAGACGAGTTGGCGGAGGAGTTAAGGTGGCATCATCAGCTATTGGAGGAAGAAGGTGGTGCGAGGCGACGACGTGACTATGGAGGAGGAGGAGATAACGATGGACAACAAGCTGTTGTGGGTGGCGATGTGACGTAGCGAAATGGCGGAGCAAGTTGGTTAGATGACAATGGAACTATGGTTGGACGGAGGGGCAGCAGCAGTGGTAGTGTAGGCTTCGGGTAGCTAGGGCCTGTGACGAGAGAAGCTGGCGGCGGCGGAGTGAGCTAGGTGGTAGACTGCTGGACAGCTTGGCAGATGAACGCAGTGACGGGCTGCTGCAGGGTGAGCAGCCAAGCAGTAGCAGCAGTAAGAAGATTGAGCAGCAGCAATGGATCGAGCAACAGCAGCGGATCGAGCAACAGCAGCAAATCGAGCGGTAGCAACAAAAAATGAAGACCCAGTTGGAGCAAGAAGCCTAAAGACAAAGAAGAAACAAGATGAAGAGGAAGACGAAGAAGATGAAGCCAGCTGAAGTGGAGGATTTCTCGTGTGAATAGTAAGATGGGGGGGGAGTCAAGAGAAGGACAAGTGAATAGGGAAGTGATGGGGGAGGGAGTCAGAGTATGTGGCAGAAAAGTGGCGTGGGATTAAGAGAAAAGAAAGGGAAAGAGGGAGAGAGAGAAAGTTGGTGGGGTGGGGGTGGCTCAACTGAAATAGGGGGAAAGTTAGGGGGGGGGGAGTGTTTCCCAAGTTCTCTTTCTCATTCAATTTTTTTTTTTGTCTTTTGGCACATCAATTTGAGGGCAAAAATGTGATTAGAAAATTTAGGACATGGTGAAAAGTTTGCACAACTAATAGGTTTTTAGGGTTTGCGCGACGAGGATTCAGACTCGATTGTGTTCGATGCGAATGAAAAATTTTCAGTGCGAATGGAGAATTATCCTTGGTGCAATTAAACAAAATTCAAACTTCGGACTGACACTCCAACTAAATTAATATTCGCATCCGAAAATTGATCCTTTTTCCACAAAAATCCTAATTTCATTATAATTTTGGATTCCGAAATTTCGGGACGTCACATATTATGAACTATGCATTGTATTTTGTTTTTCCTTTTGATAGATTTTTTCCCACAAGGTTTTTTCGACTTAGGGTTTTTAACATGGCAATTAATGCATCCATAAAAGGGAGAGATCATAAGATTTGTGCTCTGTATTCTTCTTCCATTTTGTCCCATTGGGTTTTTTCGGCTTAAGGTTTTTAATGAGGTAGTATCATTTAATGCGCAATCATAATATAATGAATACAATGAATATTCAAGGGGGAATGTTATGAAATACATGAATGAATATTCATTATATTCATATACCTATTATGGTACATTTCTATTCTACATTTTAAGTACATCTTTCTATTCAATGTATGTTTATCTTCCTATCCAATGAACGTATTTATTAAATATATTGATATTAATGATAAGTGCATCCTTGTTCTCCTATAGATAGAAGCTTAGTTTTGGTTATTGTAAGAAGTAGAAATTAGTTAAAAATAAAATTTTCTCCCTTTACTGTCTTTATGATTTTTGTTGTTTATCTATTTTCTCTATTTAATCTCTCTCTATTCTCTCTATTATATACTTCCAACACAATATTTTACAATAGGTTCATAAATAATGAGAACCTACATATTTTACTTGTCAATAATTGTATGTTTTTGAATTTATTTTTTTATTTTTGCATTCAAATCTCTTCACCTTCTTCTCCCTCTTCATTTTGCTCCGTTTCACTCTTTCTTCTCCTCCTTCATCCTTCTTTTTCTTCATTCTCTCTCTGTCTCTCTATTTTATTTTTGTTGCGTTTTGATTCCTACATGATGTGCACAGTTTGCAAGCACATATTGCTATGAGTTCCGTTGATCTTGATGTTCCATCAAGTTCTTGTCAATCCTCAAAGGGGATGCCATCCTCTAAATTTTTGGATCCAATATGCATTATTGGCATGAGACTCAGCTCTTTCTTTCTCTAAAGAAAAATCAAAGAAAATTGCCGACTTTTGAGAACAATAGGAAAAATTTACATTAAACTCATATCAATAGGTAATTTTTAAAAGAGCAAGAACTGAGAGACAATAACCAAGCTCAAACATTATCATCATATCGCAATTTTATGATTGTTATTTCACATTTTAATCTAATAATTATGGTTAGTTTAAAGGTTACACAACTTCAAATTTATTTCGTGAACTGAGTTTTTTTTTCACTTAAAGGAACTTGAGGGGCTTTTTATCAACAAATCAAGAGAAGATAACACGTGAAAAGTTAAGATTTTATCCTAGTTCACCTTAAATTAGGAATACATCTAGCAGAGAATTCCACTATAATTTGCACCCCACCCTCTCGTCAAATCACTTAATTACAAGTGAAAGAGAGTATATATAACAGTAGTTATTCATGAGAAAGACTATCATGCTTTCCTCTTGTTGGGAGTATGAACCACATGTTGAATAAGTCAAGTTTGTTTCAATCAAAGCTATTCTTCTGTTCATGTGTTCAATAAGCTAGGAATTGCCCTTGTCTTTAGGAATTGATTGCCATATGTTACTGCACACGTTTAGAGTGACTTGGTCTTTCTCTATTGCTATTTTCTAGATTTTCTATTATTAGTTTTTCATATAAAAGGCTTGCGTTAGATGGTTTTATACAATTGTGGCAATAAAGAGTCTCTTTTTCTTTGTTGGTTTCTTTTATTCCATAGGTTTTAGCTTGTAATAGTGGTGTCAAAGCTGGTTAATTGAGATGTTGAGAGTTCATACACGTGAGAAAATGAGAGCAAAAAAGAAAAAGAAAGAGAATCCATGAGAATACAGTAAGTAGCTCTATTCCATTTTACTCTTGCAACAATAGTTGAAGTTGATGGCCTCGAAAACATTTGTGCAATAGGCTACCCACGTTTTGATGGTCACTATGATGATTGGAGCCTGCTGATGGAGAATTTTCTCATGTTCAAGGAGTATTGGGAAGTTGTCACTTCTGGAGTTAACGAACCTAAAGAAGGAGATGTGTTAACAATAACACAAAGAATAGCTCTAGATGCATCCAAATTCAAGGATCTCAATGCCAAAAGCAACCTTTTCCAAGCAATTGATAGGTCCATCTTGGAGACAATTTATTGCAAGAATACCTCCAAGCAAATATGAGATTCCATGAAGAGGAAGTATTAGGACTTAGCAAGAGTAAAGACGCAGTAGCTTCTCATGCCTTGTTTAGAGTTCAAAATGCTACAAATGAAGTTAGGAGAGACAATCATAGATTTCTTCTCCTAGACAATGGCAATTGTCAATACGATGCGAATTCATGGTGACAAGACAGAGGATGTCACCATTATTGATAAGATTCTTTGATCTTTGACACCAAAGTTCAACTTTGTTGTTTGTTCCATACAAGAAACCGAGGATATTGAAGAACTCTCCACTGATGAATTGCAAGGCTCCTTGTTGGTTCATAAACAAAAACGCTTACAGCAAGAGACAGAAGAGTAAGCATGGAAGGCCTCAACTGGAGATCATTCTTTATCAGTAGCAAGGGCGAATAAAGGAAGAGGGAACAACGATCGCAGTAGCTTCGGCTTTGATCAAAAGCTTGAAAGCCATTCCTATCTTGATCCTTAGGATAGAGGAAGAGGTCGTGGAGGACAACATTCAATTGGTTTTAGGCTAAAGTAGCCAACAAATCCAAAGTGGAGTGTTTCAAATGCCACATGCATGGGCATTACAAATCCGAATGTCGAACTAATTTGAATAGACAAAGTGTAGATAGAACTAACTTTGTAGAAAAATGAGAAGAAGTGTCTCTCTTGATGTGTGCCATGAGAAGGAAGAAAGTCAACCAAACATGTGGAATCTCAACATTGGACTCCTACAACCACACATGTGGAGACAAGAAGATGTTTTCGATCTAGAAAATTCATCCACAACACCATGAAGTTTGGAAATAATTCCACTATTTCTATTATGGGAAGGGAAGGTAACATTCACGTGAAGGGAAATTCTATGCAAACATCTCGAATGTTTTGCTAGCCACTGGCCAAACTACAAGAGAAGGGATATGAAATCTCTATTGAAGGTCACATGTACATAATACAAGATGAAAAACTGGGCTTAATGCCAAAGTCAGTATGATGAAACAATGGAATGTTTCCACTGTGTCTCCACAACACTACAAATTAACGTTTCTCTGCAAGATTGAAGGAGGAAGCTTGGCCATGGCATTTTTTATGGACATCTCAATTTGGTGGGTTGCGAGCACTACATCAAAAAGGTCGTGGAGGGCCTTCCTCAAATCTCTGCTCCCTTCAGAAAATCTGTGAAGATTGTGTTGTTAGCAAGCAACACCCCTACTCCATTTGACAAGGAAAAATCATGGAGAGCAAAGAACCTGCTAGCGTTGGTCCATCGAATATCTGTGGACAAATCTCCAATTTCCAATGGAGGTAAATGGTATATCATTACCTTTATTGATGATTCTAGCCAAAATATTTGGGTGTACTTCTTCTAGGAAAAATCTGAAGCTTTTGTAGCCTTCATGAACTTTAAATCACTGTGAAAAAGATGGAGGAAATCAAATAAAGGTCCTTCGCATGGATCATGGTGGAGAGTACAACTCACTTGAGTTTGTATATTTTTTGTGTGAAGCATGGCATCAGAGACAACTTACAACAGCCTATACACCACAACCAAATGGTGTATGTGAGAGGAAGAATCGTACCATTCTGAATATGGTGCGAAGTCTGTTAAGGAGAAGTAGAATTCCAAAGAGTTCTGGCCCGAAGTAGTCAATTGGAGCATTCATATTTTAAAAGAATTCCACTCTAACTGTTTCAAAATATGACACCAGAAGAAGTTGGAGCAACCAAAGACCTACAGTAGATTACTTCAGAATTTTTGGGTGCATTGTCTATGCCCATGTTCTAGACTAGAAGAGGAAGAAGCTAGATGACAAAGGAGTGAAATGTGTTTTTCTTGGCATTAGTGATCAATCAAAAGCCTATAAGCTTTATAATCCTATAACCAAGAAAATCATCATCAGCTGTGACATGATTTTTAATGAAGAACAAACCTGGGTGAGCAAGGTGTTGGTGAGCAAATTCCAACGAATTTGAAGATGAAGACGAGCTAGTGCAGCAACCCACAACAACCCAAATCACCACAAGAGTGCCCAAAGTATAGCTGCAACTGCAGAACCTAAAGATTGGCCTCATCATGTTCGTCGAAGGCCTGCATGGATGAGTGACTATGAAGTAACAGGAGTTGATCAAATCTAAAGATCTACTTACCCATTTTGCTTTGTTTTCATATTGTGATCCAACAACCTTTGACAAACAGTACAAAAAGAAAATTGGAGGATGGCAATGGATGAAGAAATTGTAGCTATTGAGAGAAATAACACTTGGAAGTTGACAAATCTTCCAAAAGGACACAAAACAATTGGGGTCAAGTGGGTGTTCAAGAGAAAAGTTGAACAAGAATGGTGAAGTGACAAGTACAAGCCGCGCTTGGTAGGGAAAGGCTACAAGCAAGAATTTGGAGTGGACTACAAAGAAGTATTTGTGCCTATAGCAAGACTTGACACAATGAGATTGGTGATTGCATTAGCAGCGCAAAATTCATGGCTATCTTCCAATTGGATGTGAAGTCAGCATTTTTGCATGGTGACCTCGAAGAACAGGTATTTGTTGATCAACCTTCTGGTTATGTGAAGCTTGGTAGTGAACATAAGTTTTAGATTGAAAAGGGCACATAGAGTTAAAACAAGCTCCCCGAGTTTGGTATAGTCGCATTGATGCCTATTTTTTGAAGGAAGGATTTAGAAAATGTCCATATGAGCATATTCTTTATTAAAATGAGTGATGGTGGAAAGCTCTTCTTGTATGGTTATATGTGGATGATCTTATTTTTACTAGGAATGATAT
This sequence comes from Psidium friedrichsthalianum, assembly GCA_019149425.1. Lineage (NCBI taxonomy): Eukaryota > Viridiplantae > Streptophyta > Magnoliopsida > Myrtales > Myrtaceae > Psidium > Psidium friedrichsthalianum. The sequence continues at coordinate 17,978 of JAGVVM010005891.1, forward strand.
GTGTTTGACAAATTCAAGAAGTCTATGATGAATGAATTTGAAATGACTGATCTTGGATTGATGCATTATTTTCTGGGCATAGAAGTGATTCATTAGGCTGAATCTTATATCTCGAAAGAAGTATGTTCAAGAGATTTTGGATAGTTTTCAAATGAAAAATTGCAACCTTGTGACTACTCCAACTGAATTTAGATTGAAGCTCTTAAAGGATCCTGATGGAAGCAAAGTGGAGAGCACTCTCTACAAGAAATTGTTGGAAGCCAATGTATTTGATGGGGACAAGGCCGGATATCATGCATGCTGTGAGTCTTATAAACAGGTATATGGAGCACCAACAGAGTTACATCTACAAGCTGAAAAAAAGATTTTTGCTATTTGCAAGGAACTAATAATTTTGGGCTGTTTTATTAAAAAAGGGAAATTTCAGATTGTTTGGATTTACAGATAGCGATTATGCAGAGATATTGATGATAGAAGAAGTACTTCAGGGTATGTCTTCATGCTTGGTTCAGGGTAGTTTCATGGTCTTCAAAGAAGCAATCAATGTCACTTTATCAACAACTAAAGCAGAATTCATAGCTGCAACTTTATGTGCCTGTCAAGCCATATGTTACAGAGGATTCTTGGAGAGCTTCAGTTCAAATAGCAAGAAGCAACTACAATCTATTGTAACAGCAGCTCAGCCATCAAACTCTCCAAAAATCCAATTCTACATGGGAGGAGCAAACATATAGATGTGAAGTTTCACTTCTTAAGGGATCTTACAAAGGATGAAGTAATTGAGCTTGTTTTCTACAGAAGTGAAGATCAAGTGGCTGATATATTCACCAAGTATCTAAAGTTGCACATGTTTCAGAAGCTGAGAAAGCTCCTTGGTGTCTGCTTGTTGGTACTCCAAAACGAGGGAGGGTCCTTTAGACTGATGTTGCAACATCAGTTTAAGAGAGGGAATGTTGAATAAGTCAAGTTTGTTTCAGTCAAAGGCTTTTCAATAAGCTAGAATTGTCCCAGTCTTTAGGAGTTGGTTGTAGCATTTTGCACCACATGTTTAGAGTGACTTGGTCTTCTCTATAAAAGGCTTGCGTCGGATGGTGTTATGCAATTGTGGTAAAGAGTCTCTTTTTCTCTATTGGTTCTTTTTATTCCATGGGTTTTAGCTTGTAAAACACCACACCCCAACCAAGGGGGCAGCCAATGGATTGAAGCGTAAATGTACAATCAGCAATTATGTAGTCCACATTAGAAAACCTGTTACAAAAAATATACCAATATGTTAGATTAAGGCAAATGGACAAATGCCCTTAAATTCATAGGGTAAATTTGTAAACCGTTGCATTTATCATAAATGATATCATTAAGCATACTTAGGGAATAATTTTGCTAGATCGGAAAGACTTAATCAACAACGTTATCTTTAGGCCGTAATATTTCCACATATATTTAAAAATCGATTGGTATCGTGTGTACATCACCCCCCGAACGAAAGTCAAGGAGAGATCATCTCCTCTTATTTATCGCGATATCAAATTTGAGGGAAAAAACTGCAGTGGTTAGAAAAAGTTATTTTTAAATAGGAAATGATGAACTAAATTAGGATTTTAAAAATCAGGGAATGATGTCACAATATAAAGTTAGTGTCCTGCTGGATGAGTTAAGCGGAAAGATAGTGCAAATGCACGTAAATTTAGACCAATGGATTGGTTGCGGGATAAAAAAAAGGAAGTGTAAACAAAGAAATTTGATTGGAGTCATAGAATTTAATATTCTTTGCTTTTCAACATTACAAATTTGATTGGAGTCCTGGTGGCCAATATCAACTTTGTCGAAATAATCTCAGTTTTCTTAATGAAGCTATATCCCTTGCTAAATCAATTCCTTTGTTGTAATGTAATTTATATTGTTTTAGCACATTTATTTCATATGAATCTGTTTATCCCGATTGCAAAAATATATCAATTATGTCTAGATTAAGTTACAAATCACATATATACGGCCTAGTACCCAAAAAAACCCTCAAATTTTAGCATTTGTGACAATCATATCCAAATTTTTTTCTCGTAAAAAACCCTTAACTTTTACTTTTGTGCCAATTTACCATTCTAATGTCCAAAAAAACCTCAACTTTAGTATTTTTCCTAATTATATCCGAATTTTTTGTCTCATAAAAATCATCAACTTTTACTTTTATTCTAATTCTACCGCCATTAGGCTTCCATCTGTAGTCACCATTAGTTAATCTTACGTGACTCGAATTTTCTTACCAAACTTACCAATGAATCTTGAAGATTTAGAAACAATAGTTTTAGGAATGACGAGATTTTACATCGCTCGTCCAAATATCTCCATGTGTAGCCATTCTTTGTCGAGTGCTAAAGAGAATACAAAACACTCTGTCTTGAGTGACTCTATATCTCTCGGCAATATATAGGGGAAGCAAACAACAAAAGAGAAGTTCGGGGGCTTTTTTAATATCATTTTTGATGAGGTGTAATTCATTAACGACGTGAAAAGTCACATGGGATTAATTAATGGTGATTATGTAAGGAAGGCTAACAGTGATACAATTGGGACAAAAGTAAAAGCTGAAGGTTTTTATGAGATAAATAAAAGTTTTCGATATAATTGGGACATATGCTAAAGTTGAGGGTTTCTTTAGTACGGGGCTGATAGAATTAGGACAATAGTAAAAGTTGGAGTTTTTTTAAGAGACATAAAAGTTTGAATATAATTGTCTTTTCGGTTTATTCGGATATAATTATAGCAAATGCTCAAGTTGGAGATTTTTTTGGTGTTGGGCCCATATATACTTAAAAACAAACAGAAAAAATTGTAGACCGTTTCATTTATCATATATGGTATTTATTAAGCATATTAAGGAAAGTATTTTACTACGTGAGCAAAAAAATTAATCAACAGCATTCTCTTTCGGAAGTAACGTTTCACATATTATTATAAGTCGATTGGTATCGTGTGTTCATCACTCCCCCAACAGAAATCAAGAGAGAAGACTATCTCCTCTTCTTTATCGTGATACCTCCTTAATGCAATGAAGTTTTCTTTTGCAAGTTTTTCTTCATCACCTTCTTAATAAGAGAGACGTGAACGACAATTTGAAAAATCTCTCAAAGTACTTTTTCATATCATATATTTTTTGGAAATTTAGACGGCCTTCCAATTTTAACTTCACTTTGGCGGCTTTTGATTGTAGAATGGTAGCGTATCTTTCAAACGAAAGGATCCCCCGGGAAAACAAATTATTAGGGAACTTTCATGACATAATTATAAATTGATTGATTTAGGAATTGAGACTTTGAAAAAACTGTGGAAAACGAAAGAGGGTTGAATTTTCATGACATGCCGCCAAGAAGATGAAGCAACAATACAGAACTATAATGACATCCAGCTGGACTTTAACCATTAATCAATCTCTCCCTTATCTTTAATGATCATATTCAACATTCATCTAGATTTATTAAGTAATAATGGTGCATATATGTTGACAACAATATCACCACCATCGATAATCATAGTCATCGACACGCATCTCCAATATTGATAACTTGTCAATATTATAATCATACTTAACACTGAGCTCTATATCTATTCGGGTCGGTGTCATCTCGATTAAAAATATCAAGCCATTTTTGGGTGTCAAGAATGGCGTATTTCATATTTATATGGAAAGGGTCCCCCTTATCAATAAGTGATCGCAACTTTGTCTTTAGTTTTTGTGTTCAACATTCATTTGGATTTATTAAGTAATAATGGTGCATGCATGTCGACAACAATATCACCGTCATCGAGAATCATAGTCATCAACAAGCATCTCCACTATTGATAACTCATTGATATTATAACCATAGTTAACACTGAGCTTTATATCTATTTAAGTTGGTGTCATCTTGATTAAAAATACCTGGACATTTTGGGTGTCAAGAGTGGGGTATTTCATATTATATGAAAGGGCAATAGAAAAAAAGGGGAAAAAATATCACAAAAAGTAAATTATACTTTACTCTTCATAACATACAAAGATTGCAAGTGCTTTATAATTATTGAGGTACACGTGAGAGCTGTGCTAAAAGTACATATCCCACGTCAGAGATTTGATGTAATATATAGATGTAATATATGCTAATTTGCTCAAAACTCAATAATACAAAATATTCAGTTAATGTAGGTCCAATTAGTCTCGGATTTGGGTGTTGGAGATCAACGAGAATCCGAATAATATACCGAATTAGCGTAGCGGAATAAAGCAATCTCCTGTCTTGTGCAAACCTAATAGGAAACGATATAATAGAGCAATATATCTGGTAATAACAAGCAGCCACGAACACAAAGAATTTACGTGGAAAATCTCCTCGATGTGAGGAGATAAAAAAACCACGGGACCAAAGTCCACCCAAAACTTCACTATCAACGAATTGGGCAGTCAATGTTCTTCTCTAGTTAATACTAGAGGTACATAGCAGCAGATACATCAAGAACACCATTCTTGGCAATACACGTGAATTTACAAGAGATCAAGGATAAATCTCACCAAAACGCAGGTTTGTTCTACCCACGAAAAATCTGATGAAAGAAGATCCAAATGAAAATCAAACTGATCAGATTTGAGAACAATGCGTCGCGAGTAATCGGACCACGGATCGACCTCTAATGTCAGCTTGATGAAAACCGGACAGCACCTCTTTTCAAATTTTCTTCACTCTCTCTCTCTTGCTATTTTGTCTGAGAAAAGAACGTCTTTTATTTTTGCGGTTACGTCATAAAGACAGTGAGAAACCCTATTTCTCCATATATATTATTATATGGCTTAAGCCTAGAGGCTTGCAATTCATTGGGCTTCCTCCACATGGGAGTGAACCCAGTCAACAAATCTCCCCCTCACGATGATGTGGAGGGACTCACCATCCCCGCTATTAATGGCAATATTCAAGCTTCTCCTTGTAGAGTCTTTGTCATCATATCGGAACCATTATGGTCCGTATGAATTTTTTCAAGTTCCAGTAACTTCTCATCTAGAACATCCCTTATCCAATGATATCTAACATCAATATGGTTTCGATCTAGAATGAAAAGTTGAATTCTTACCAAGATGAATCGCACTTTGGTTATCACAAAATACACATACCTTTTTTGCTTGAAACCAAGTTCTTCCAAGAACTTCTTTAGCCATAACAACTCTTTACTAGCTTCGATCGCTGCAATAAATTCTGCTTCGGTTGTAGAAAGTGCAACATCTTTTGTAATCTTGACTTCATGTATAGCCCCACCGGCAAAAGAAATCAAATAACCAGAAGTAGATTTCGTGTATTAATATCTCCGGCCAAGTCAGAATCAGTGTACCCAACGAACTCTAGTTTCCCAATCCTGAAACTAAGTTTCAAACTTGAAGTTCCCGACGATATCTCATGATCCACTTTACCGCATTCCAATGCTTTTTCCTGGATTTGACAAATAACTATACAACGCCAACTGCATGTGCCAAGTGGCCGTGTACATATCATCGCATATTAAGCTTCCCACAGCTGAGGCATATGGACACTTTCCATGTCTTTTTCTCTTTATCAGTTGTAGGACTTTGCTTCATACTCACTTAAAAGTGGGCAGCAAGAGGAGTGCTAACAACTTTTAGCCTTGTCCATGTGAAATTTCTGAAGAACTTTCTCAATATACTTCTCTTGCGACAAGAACAACTCTTTAGAATTCTGGTCCCGAGTAATTCTAACACCAGAATCTGTTTCACCGGCCCAAGTCTTTCATGGCAAAAGACTTGCTCAACTGTTTCTTTAATAGCTCAATTCTTGAAGCATTTCTGCCAATAATGATCATATTCAACATTCATCTAGATTTATTAAGTAATAATGGTGCATATATGTTGACAACAATATCAACCACCATCGATAATCATTAGTCATCGACCGCATCTCCAATATTGATAACTTGTCATATTATAATCATACTTAACACTGAGCTCTATATCTTACTCAGGTCGTGTCATCTTGCTTAAAAATATCAAGCCCATTTTTGGGTTGTCAAGATGGCGTATTTCAATGTTATATGGAAAGGGTCCCCCTTATCAATAAGTGATCGCAACTTTGTCTTTAGTTTTTGTGTTCAACATTCATTTGGATTTATTAAGTAATAATGGTGCATGCATGTCGACAAACAATATCACCGTCATCGAAGAATCATAGTCATCACAAGCAATCTTCCACTATTGATAATATCATTGATATTAATAACCCCTTAACACGGAGCTTTATTCTATTCAAGTTGGTGTCATCTTGATTAAAATACACCGGACATTTTTGGTGTCAAGAGTGGGGTATTTCATATTTATATGAAAGGGCAATAGAAGAAGGGGAAAAAATATTACAGAAAATAAATTATACTTACCCTTCAGAACATACAAAGATTGCAAGTGCTTTATAAATATATGAGGTACACGCGAGAACTTTGCTAAAGTACAATATCCCAGCATCAGAGATTGTTGATGTAATATTAGAAGTAATATTATGCTAATTTGCTCAAAACTCATAATACAAAAATATTCAGTGAATGTAGGTCCAAATATTTATTAGTCTCGGATTTGGGCTTCTCTCATGGATCACCTCAAGAAATATGGCTCTTGAACTAGTTGGAACCTTCATGTCGATATTTGCAATTAGAAATTTTGAACTGCGCATGTCATGGACTTGGGCTTCGAACGCTTGAAATCCCAGTCCAACTGCCATATATTTTAGACACACATTTCAATTTAAAAAAAAATAGGTATTCATACTTAAAACGCCTAAAAAATCCTCAAACACATATATTTCTTTTTCTGCAAAATTATCAAATAGGAAACATGTCTACAAAAACTAGCTGGCTAGGCTCAAACTGGGCCAGATGGAACAGAAAGCTGTTAGTACAAAGGCCTCTGCCCACCCCAACTGGAAGCTACCTCATGCCCGAGAACAAGTGGGGTTAAGATTTAATGGCGCACTTACGGTCCCACCATTGTCAGTTTCTCTTCTCGGTTCTTTTGCCTGTAAACATCGCATATAATTTGCCTCATCTTCTTTAGCTGGGCCCTTCTTGTGAGGAAGTCCCCTTTGCGCATTTGATTGTATAAGGTAGCGTGTATTTCAAAGAATGGTCCTCCGGTAAAACAAATAATTAGGGAACTTTCGGGACGGTAATTATAATTGATGAGCTTTTAGGTTGAGACTCTGAAAAGGTTTGTTCAAACGCAAGAGGTCGAATTTTCATGACCTGCTACCAAAAAATGAAAGCAACATTACAGAACTATAATGGCATCCAGCCTGGACTTTACCCATATTCACATTCATCTATATTTATTAAGTAACAATGGTGCATTTATGTTGAA
>JAGVVM010005892.1:0-19884 GCA_019149425.1 Psidium friedrichsthalianum
TGTGTCGTCTCTTGCCCCGCCTCCTCGCTAGGTCTCTATAATAGTCGTTGTAGAATATCATGGGGGTGCCACGGTCGTTCCTCACGTATTGCATCGCCCTTGGGTCAGGGATAGGGTCTGGGTACTTGTAGAGCATGTGCTCTACGTGGTCGAGATTGAGGGCCAGGTCGACCTCTAGGTGTGGCCGATGAACCAACTTGACACAGTAGGTTCGCCCCATTCTGTGTGATCCTAGCAGGGCAACCACTCCAGGAGTGTCAATGCCCATCTTGGCAAATCCTTCAAGCACAACAAACACGCTCTCGTTGTGGTCTGGTAAGTATTCCTCAACGACATCCGCTCTACTCCTCCTCCCATCTTTTCTGCCAGTTTTCAGAGGAATCTCCGGGCCTCCTTGCGCAACGACCCCTCTCTAGCAGACAACCCACAAAATGTCTGAACCACCAACCACTCCCCCTCGACCCTCTGTTTGTGCGAAAACTTTCCTTCAAAAGGAGGGGCCCCCCACTCTCTGGCCATGCGTCTCTTCTCCCAGACCATCCCTCTCTCACTTTTTCTTTTCTTTTCTTTTTTCATCCCCTTTTCAACATGGCCATGTAGTCCCCCCCACCCCCACTTCAACTTTCGGTGCATTCTTCTCTTTATACTCATTTAAAACTTGCTATCTCAGGACCCCTTCAACCGAGCCTCTTCCGACAGCATGATGAAGTCCACCGAAAATATGCCCACTAGAGTCCTGTCGGAGATGGGACGAATCAAAGTTCTGACCCCTTCCTCATTAGCATGTTGTTCCTCTGTCACGACCTAAAAATTTCGATTGGTGAAAAATTTCCAGGTTAACGGATTATCAGGTTAATTCTGTTTGGTAACGTTTCTGTTCCAAAAAAGTGATTCTGATTAAAAACACTTTTTTTGATTCTGTTCTTTTAGAGAATCAGAATGCGTTTGGTAACTACATAAAATTTTTGTTTTTTTGTCCAAAAGTAATCCTAAAAAATTGATCCTAAAAAAGTGTCGTGGGAAGAGGCTGAGAAGTCCATCTTTGAAAAGTGATCCTAAAAAAGTGTTCTTTTTTTGAGAAACAACTTTTTTTTGTTTCTGATTTTTGTTCCAAAAGTGTTCCCGGGAGCATAATCAGAAACAGAATTATTTGCGTTACCAAACATGTTTCTGTTCCCAAAGTGTTCCTGGAACAGAAACAGAGGAACAGAAACGTTACCAAACAGGCCCTTAGATTAACTAACCTAAAACGGACTCTCCCAAGCCCTACCGAATCGCAACTTGATTTTTTTTTATCACATGATTTTAGAATTTGAAGTCGCCACTAATTATTTTTTGGTAGGTCGATTAGAAACCTAAATAAATTAGCGGGAGAACTAATTTCTTTCTGCGAACCAGAGAAAATGAGTTTGGGGATTTGGTTACGCTAGATTACTCTAACGCCCTTTCGATACTATTTTATTTCATGAAAAATCATTTGGGATGATTGGGAAAAGTTTAAGTCAAACTGGCCAGAAGGGCAAAATGGTCATTTTTGTCATTTTTCATTTTTTTAAGGCTCAGGAAGTGGAAACAGGTCAAACCAGTTGAATATGGTCATTCCTTATTTTCCACAATTTCTGAGAATTTTTCTAAATTAATTTTCTGATTTTCTGGAGACAATTTACCCGTGAGGGGTAAAACTGTCATTTCATGAAGAAATAGGAATCAAAGTCATAAGATGTGGGTCTACCCAGTCAAAATTGACCATTCCCTATTTTCTGCACTTTTTGAGAATTTTTCGAAATTTTTCGAGACAATTTGCCCGTAAAAGGCAAAATTGTCATTTGGAAAAGATCATGAAGAGAAATCATCAAAAATAGGATTGGCCAATCGAAATAGCCAATTTCCTAGTTTTTGGGATTTTTCTGAACTTTTTTTTCCTAATTTTTGAGATTTTTCTAAATTTTTCGAGACAATTTACCCATAAGGGGCAAAATCGTCATTTTGAAGAAATCAGGAAGGAAATTCATCAAAAATAGGATTGGCCAGTCGAAATTGCCCATTTTCTAATTTTTAAGATTTTCTTGAATTTTTTGGATTTTTTTAATGATTTTTATGAATTATATATTTTTTTTATGGATATCTGCAACGTCCTTACTTTTTTAATTTTTTTAATCTTTTCTTATAGCACAAACTGAAGAAAAAGACTAACCCCTTCGGTGACTTCACAGTCACTTTAAGCGCTCAACCGTGTTCCTGGGCAGTACTACACCCACCACTGCTAAGACAAACTACACGCAATCCTTTCTTGTTCCAAATATGCTCTCTCTCTCTCTTTCTCTCTCATTTATTCTATCTTGTCCTGTTCTATTGATCTAGTCAAATAATAGTCCCAAAGACCAAAAGCAGCCTACACGGAAAGAATAAATATTTCCAAAATGGAATCAAACTACAAAACCACAAAACAAGGAACAAAAGAAGAACACTTCAATAGAAGACAGATTCGCTGTTCCAAGTGTAAGATGATCCTAGCCTCTCCTAGAGTAAAGGACTTCCAAAAGCCACATCGATAGAAGTAGGAGCTATCAGTTGGCCCATTCTATCTTAAGTAGTTTAGTAGACCAGAAACTACCGGTTGATATCATCCAACAAGTCAGCTGTAAAAGGAATTGCATATTTGGAACACTAACAAATGGAGCTTGGGGTCAATCTATCAGAAAATAAATAAATAAATAAATGATTGCAGTATTCATTGGCCAATCAAGCCACAGCAAATGCTGATAACAGTCCTCAACAATGGTATATCAAATTTGGCTTCCAAAGCATGATCCCATGGACTATAGCAGGAAAGGGCATGGATTTTCCAAACTTGCCCTAGTTCAAGGACTAAAGGCTTTAGCGCAAACATGAGGTTAAATGATGCCCCCACTCCTATTTCAGATTCTGATGCTACCAAGACTGAATAACGAGGTTCATCCCAAGACAAGGAAATACTCAAATATCAAAGTAAACTCGACACGAAAGAAAGCTTGCCACAATGAACTTTTTGCAGCTGCTTAAGCTCTTTTCATGTGTATAAAGAGAGAGATTAGTTATCCACTGATACTGCTATAGGAACTAGAATCCCATCTACCTTTCCATGTTGTTGAGCTTGTTCCTTCTTTCCGGCCTGAAGAGCAGACTCACCAGTGTCTCATTCAACTTCAAACTCCCGATCTCATCTTGCCTGCTCGCTCCAGCGTTTACTCAGGTCATGGTTAACTCCGGTTAACAAGAAGCCACCACCGAACGCCACCGTGTGAACAGCCACCAGACATGCGACCCAATCAAAACCAGGGGACACTGAGACCAGCCTCGAGATTTCTACACATCGACGAGGGACACCGAGACCACACATGATTTCAGAAGGGTGTCGACGAGAGATGGTGGCGACTGTCTGTCGATGAAGGAATTATCTAGGGAGCTTTTATGGTTGAGCAACAGAAGCTAGGTGTCGATCCCCAGAGGGAGCTCTCCTTCGCTCTTTCTCAATTTGAGCACGAGCCTGTCCATAACTTAAGGCAGCTTTTGTTAGGGTACTACCATTGGTACAAGTACTCTCAGAACCATAGGTTCTACTGTCCTCAATCTCAACTTGCTTTGACCAGTAACTATGTATGCTTCTGCTCTACATACAATATCCTTTTGGAAATGCTTGCCAGCGCGTGTTGATATGTAAAGGTTCTCGAGTTTCTGATGCTGCTGGAGTTGTCGTCGCGGGCGTACACGTTGACGCAATCGGAGAAGAGGCTGATGACGTCCCACTCGACCATGAAACTACGGCCGTCGCCGGTCCTCCATACCTTAGCCACTTATACCATGTCTTTGCCATGCCTCTACTCGAAGTTGAAGCCTTCCGAGTCACTAGCCATCGTCAATCCACCGGGAGCTCGTAGGTTCACAGCAACGGCTAGAAAGAAATAGAAAGAATGGGAGGTGCAAAAATCCTGTAAAACTTCATATTGCTGTACCACACGGAGAGGATGATACCGCGTCACACCGATAATACCCAAAAGAAGTAAAGGCTCCCGCTCACAATGATACAAACGAGCCTTAGAGACTTGAAACCATATAGCTTGCCATAGAAAAACCTTGGGACTCGGATCTTTAAATAAATCAATCCACTCGGAATAAGACAATCTAGCAATATTTTTTTTGTAACTCTTGAAATTTTGCAATTGGGTTTTCCTCTTGACTTACCCGTGGAATAGTTATTCTTGAGCCAAACTTAGCATAATGAGAGAAAAACCACATTTGCAAAAGTTCAATCGGAGCATGAAATGTTTTGTTCTTGTTTTGCTAAAAACGAGTCGCGGATATAAAATTCTCGACTAGGATAGCATTAGTAAAGTTCATTCCACTACAAACTTGCCTAGCTATCCAAGCCATAGATAGACTAATAAAATTCTTTTGGAGCGGAAAGATCACAAGTCCGAAAAAAGCTAGAATGAAGATCCTACTTTGCAAGTGTGAATTGCTCTTATAAAAAAGTTCAATGAGGAATGAGAAAGGGCACATATGACAGTTTTCTTTTAAAATTTTCCTCATTTTATTTTCGCTAATTTTCAAAAGCTCAACAAAAATGACAATTGGATCCATTCCCACACAAGGGCGAATTAAATCAATACTCAAAGGTTTTCCAATGGCAATGCTATATTCTTCCAAAGTCGAAGTGAGCTCGTGCTTACCTAGAATGAAAGTAGCGGTATATGGGCACCAAAAATGTGCAAGCGCCTGCATGACCCTGGTCTATAATCTGATATCCAAAAGTGGCAACATATGACCCATATGGCTAAGGGCATAGGTCTATGCATCAATGCTCAAATGACCCCACATCTGCTTCAACTCGACCTTCGGAATGTACACGAAACGGATATTGATGTATCTCATTGTCTATAGATCACGCACCACAATCCTAAGTGTCATGGACTGACCCAAATAATAATATAAGACAAGATGAAGTTCAAAAGCATACTTTACTGTGGGATAGGAAAATAAACAATCACATGGACATGCACATGACTCGTGGGTTAACCTTATTCTAACTATCCTAAAGGCCCACAAATTGAAGTGAATACTTACGGCAAGACGACAATCTCGCGCACGTATATCAAGACTAGCCGTGATCTCACGACATAACCAGGATTCCGAGCCTTTCCACTTCGGCTGCTCGAGTTTAAAATTATAACCCCGCTTTGGTAATCTTACCGAGCTTGAGGCCTAACTTTTAAACTCATTTTTGAAAAGAGGTTTGGGATTGAATCTGAACTAACTTTCAAAGTCATCTCACGCCGAACGCTAGAACCAAATCACAATACCATCCTAAAACTAGTGGCTCAGGTCTGGCCACGGGACATAAGTGAGGTAGTTCTAAAACAATTAATCATGCACAACAGTTAAATTCAAATAGCACTTCAGAATGTACAAAATTAAATAAACAATTTCAACACAAATCTGCAAAATAAAGGGTTAGCAAACAAACTCCACCCCTTATAACTTCATGTCTACAAAAACATATAACACCTATAGAATGAGTTTCAAGCAAGATCGCAAAAAGCGAAATATCCATGAAATTTTCATTGGCCTAAGTCCATTAAGGCTTTTAAAATTTAGAAAAAATTCAAGTACTCCAATTTTTTTTTGGGTAAGGTAAGAATTAAATTAACTTTCCCAAGCAAAATACAGCCTAAGGCCAGGTACAAACCTCATACCCAAAGCGACGCATGCGGGTGTCCCAAAGGGTGCGAGGGTGTAATGGCGGAGGGATACTAAAATACAAAATAGAAGACCGAGAAAGAAGACACCAACGAGGCAAAGCCAGACCAACAAAATACAAAGGACAAGAGCAAATCAGCATAGGACAAACCCTATCTGACCCGCAAACAACAGCCAGCAAAAACCCAAGCAGACAGCGAACCAACGAACCAAACGGACGCAGCAAACAAACAATCCCAGTAGCACAGCAGTGGCTCAGTCAAAAATAGACAATGGAAGACCCCAGTTGAGTTGGATTCTTCTGTTATGTCGAGTATCAGCAACTGGTTTGAGGGACATGGCCTTGTCCCTCACCACCTTCGATAAGTGTTTCTGAAGTGCCGGCAGGAAGAGAGTCTCATTGCGGAACAAGATATTATTTCTCTCCGTCCAGATGAGATGGCACAAAGCCGCAAAGGAGAATCGAGCAATTTTCTGGTGAAAATGCTGTCCACCAATAGCCTTGGAAACCCACTAGAGATTATCCTGCCACGCTTGGTTTGTCCAGACAAGGTTGCATTTAGAAGCCCAAAATCAAACCAAGGAACCAGTAATAGAACAGCCAAAGAACAAATGATCAATCGAATCCGGTTTGAGCTTGCAAAAGGCACACAACCCCTGATCAATTCTTCCATAACTGAGCAGCATTACCTGAGTGGGCAATCGGTTCAGAGTGATAATCCAGAGGAGAAAGGCGTGCCGAGGGATGATGCTTCAATCCCTCACAAAGGAATCCCAATGGACCAACGGCCCTTTGTCTCGGATAAAGTCCCAAGCCGAAGATAAAGAGAAGACTCCCGAGTGATGGCCCAGCCAAAGAAGCTTATCCTGTCTTTTGGAAACAGCTGAGGGGCAGGTTCTGACCAGGAGCTGAGGGTAGAATGCACAAAAGATGGGATGTGAGCCATGGAGAAAAAGTCCTTGACGGAAGTTTCCCTCGGAATACCGGAGCAATAGATATCCCTATCCGAGAATAGTTTATACAGTGGGCCTCTAGGATGCCAATAATCAAACCAGAATGAAATCGAGTCTCCTTGCCCAAGACGTCATCGAAAAGCCATGTCAAAAGTAGGGCGCGAGTCAAGGATTTTCTTCCAAGTCCAAGAGCAGAAAGTGGGCTTACGCATCACCCAAAAGTTCTTCAGTTTCAAAAACGTCGAATGAATCCACTTGCACCAAAGGGATTCCTTATCAGAAAACAGAAGCTAAATGTGCTTAGCCAACGCCGCCTTGTTGCAATCCATCAACCTCCGGATACCAATCTACCTTCTGTTTTGGGATGACAAGCATCATTCCAAGCAACTTTGGCTCCTCCCACACCAAGTTCAGGACCCTTCCAGAGGAATTGCCTTAAGGTGCGTTCGATACTTGAGAGGACAAATTTTGGGAGGGTAAAGACACTCGCCCAAAAAACATGTATAGCATGTAAGACAGATTTAATAAGTTGCAACCGACCCGCGAAAGCTAAAAACCGATGACACCAAGATTGTGCCCGAGCTGTAATAGCGTTAACCAGCGACGTACAGTCCTCTTTGGAGAGTTTAGATGCAATAATGGGAACGCCCAAGTAGCGAAAGGGAAGAGTACCTTCTGAAAAGCCGAAGGATTGTGTTATGGCAGCTTAATATCCTCCGACCCCCCTGAGAAGTATATCTCTCTCTTTCTCGAATTTGGTTTCAATCCAGACCAAGCTGCAAATCTGTCAACGCCTTCTTTCGGCAAGGATGTGGAGGGCAGATCAGCTTGACAAAATAGCAACACATCATCCGCAAAGAAAAGGTCAGACAGCCGGGTGTTCTTGCAATGCCAAAAGAATTTAAAGGCCAGCTTCCTGGTTAAAGAGTCCAGAATACCAGAGAATATCTCCATAATTAAGGTGAAGAGGTAGGGGGACATGGTGTCCCCTTGCCGGATGCCTCTGCCACTAGGGAAGTAGCCATGAAGTTCCCCATTTATCGCAACCGAGAACATGGGAGATCTCACACAAGTTAAGATCAGTTAGGTGAGATTCCAAGGAAAGCCGAAAGCCAATAAGACACGCTCCAAGAAATTCCAATCAATCGTATCATAAGCTTTATGGAAATCAACTTTCAAAGCATATTTAGGCAAATAAGGGACATGATGAAAGCTAGAGAATAACTCCTGAGCCAGCATTATGCTATCACTAATACGTCTGCCCCTAACAAATGCATTCTGGGATAGGCTAATAATAGAAGGCAAACATGTGGCAATTCTATTAGCAATAATCTTAGTGTTGCATTTGTAAACGGTATTGCAGCAAGCAATAGGCCTAAAATCATTCAGAGAAGAAGCATTGGGAATTTTAGTTACCAATGTAAGGATTGTAGCGTTAGTCTCCTTCAATAAGCGCCCCGAGGAGAATACGTCTTTAACAGCGAGCACAATCGAGGGACCAACCACCTCCCAAGCGTTTGGAAAGAAGTCCGCAGTAAAACCATCAGGGCCCAGGGCTTTGCCTTTCGCGAGGGAAAACATTTTGCTCCGAATCTCCAATTCAGAAACTTCGCGAGATAAATATTCAATCTGCACAGCATCCAAGGGCCGAGCAATCACTGACCTTAGGTCATCTATCGAGGGATGCACAAAGGTGGGAGCCGCTGCTAATAGGTCCTTATAGAATGACACAACATAATCCTGGACCAAAGGTGGGTCAGTGATCAGTATTCCAGAACTATCAATAATAGATATAAGTCTGTTGTTGAGGTGCCTCTTGTTAACGGAGAGATGGAAAAATCTAGTATTGAGGTCCCCTTCTTTAAGCTATTTGATTCGCGACTTCTGGCTATAAAAAGATTCCTCACTAAGACGAAGATCAACAAAGGATTGCAAAAGAGTCTTCTTAAGATTAGCAAGCTCCTGGTTTGTGGGATCACCGGCAAGGGCACCCTGGACAGCCAGAAGATCATCCCAGCGCGAGAATGCGAAGCGAGATGTTTGAGAAGGCACTCTTGTTCAGCAACTTCAGCGAGCTTTTAACAACTTGAGGCACCTACAGAGAATAACATCGGGGTCCCAAGCAAAGGGATATTCTAGACCTGCGATATAATTGAAGATAGGAGGGTGTGAGACATCCAGAAGTTAAAAAAACTTGAAAGGCCTTCTGCAAGCAGTAGAAGACACAATGCGAATAATGATGGGAGAGTGATCTGAGACTCCCAGGGCAAGGAAGCTGGCTTTCAGAGTATGAGAACTCGCAGCTTCAGCAGTCATTAATCATGTACGATCGATCTTGCGTTGTTTCCTCAAGGCACCAGAGGATGTCGACCAAGTATATCGGAAGCCAATGTATCGAAGATCATCAAGACCAGCTTGATTAATGCATTCCCCAAATTCATTATAGCTGGGCAGCCAAGTGTTGAGCTGCCCATTCTGTCAGAAGGGTCTCTGATTGCATTGAAGTTACCGAGGACAATCCAAGGATGATCCAAGTTCTTACTCCAGCGAATGAGGTCAGCCATAAAGGACGCCTTGCCACAAAAGTGTGATCCGCATAAACAATGGAAACAAACACAGCTTATTAAGAGGAAGCAGCTGCAAAAAGCCATGAATAGCTTAGGCAGAGGTAGCCTGAATATCAAAAGAAGCACGAAGAGGGTCCCAACCAACCCAGATTCTACCTCTAGAAGAGTGATCATAATTGGCCGCCACTTCCAACCGAGAATAAGGGAGGCAGAGATATTCACAAAAATGGGTTCAGGAACCTTGGTCTCAAGAATTGCCCACACAACACAAATTATTAGATCTAACCAGGCTTCTAATTTTAGCTTGCTTAAGAGGATGCCATAAGTCCTCTAATATTCCAAGCTCCAAAAAACATAAGGCGACGCAAAATTACCTCTTCTCTTACCCCCTCTTCTTCTAGATTTGGGGTAGTTGTAACAACAGGAGTCGGGCTACAATCTAGAATGCTTTCAGGGACGTATTTCGGGGAGGATTCATTGGAGAAGTAGGAACAGGAGCAGGAAGTACCCCCTGGGTCACGCCCTTGTAAGGAAGAAGACCTATGACCGAGTGACAGGGGGAGCCGGGAAGGGGAGTCTTCATCACTCCCAACTTCATTAGCAGCACATCAACATCCTCTGAGTCAAAGGGAGGATGAAGAAGGAGAAGTCTCACAGGGTTGGCCATGCAGCCAGGGCCTCCACAATTGGAACAGACTTACTCGAAGATTTATCCTTCTTCCTATGCACAATAGGGACTGAGCCACAGTTGGGGTAAGTGTAGGGGAAGTGTTCTAAGGGCTAGCATCAGTGATAAGAGAGGGAGCATTATGAGTCTCAACAGCCCTGGCCCAAGATTCACACGGCACAGGGTTAGGAATAACATTCCCAGTAGCACCAGCAACGGATCAGGAGTAGTTTCGGGCATTGATATCCAAATATGCCACATTTCTTACAAGAGATGGGCTTCCATTCATATTCAACCGAAATTGAGCAGGGTTCCATATCCTCATCAAGCAGAACTTGAACAGAATCAGGTAAATGCTGATTGGCTTTAATCTGAATGCATACTCGAGCATAGGCTATTCTTCACATCTTCTCCGTGGGTAGATCCACATATAGTGGCTTGCTAATTCGCTAGCTACCAAGCTAATGCCCCTGGCCGACCACAGAGCATTGGGGATGCCCGAGAGTCTAACCCAAATCTGCAGAGAGTTATGCTGGTCTTTCTTCAATACTAGCCTAGGATGCCATTGCTGCAACATCATGGGAATTCTAGCAACTGTTATATGACCAGTGCCAAGGATTCTCCGTCGTACTCACATCCGGTATGTGGAAGAAATAAAAGCCATCGGCATTAACAATAAATCCAGTAGTTGAGCCCCCCATAAGCCCTTTGCTACCGATTCTGTCAGCCGAAATGGGGTTTTCTCCCAATGAAGTATCCAACCAAGTAAGATTTCCACTTGGATCACAATCTTCAAGTATCTCATCAGGAATTCTGATGGCCGAAACTACCATTAACCTTACAAGAGGAATATAGGATAGAGAGTAACCTTTTTCAGTAGCTTTAGCTACGGCAGCCCATGATCGCTTAGTTGTGAGGGAAGCTGCAGCATTCGCTAGCCGGGGTGCCTTGAAGGACCCCTGCTTCGGCTCCTATGAGCAGGTATACAGCAGATTCTGGGGCATCTCATCAGGCTATGCAGATTCAGCCCTAATCAGTGGAGCTCCAGAAGAGCTTGGCCGTCCACCAGGTAAACTGCGGCTATCAGCCGAGAGGTGTCGAGGAGTAGTGTGGGATTGTATCACCTTCCCAGTACCCGCGTGTCCTGTCGATTGTGGAAGTCCACACGAGTCACCGGGTTAGAGGGATTCCCACCAACCCGACATCACATTTTTCATCTTCGGAAAGACTGGCCATCTTCAGTCACTCGAGCATCGCGGGATCTGGTATGATCTAACGATGAGTTTCGAGAGGCCCATGGCCCGCTTCTCCTTCTCTGCATCGTCGAAGGCGACGCGCGAAAGAAGCCCCGTGAGAGATAGGGTTATCCTCCATTCGAGCCCTTCACATATCTGTCATAGCACGCAGAAGGACATACCGTTTCCCAATCCACTGGACAATGAAGAGGGAGGGTGGAGGCGAACAGAGTGGCAGAAAATCAGAGTAAACGGACAGTCGGATCGCCCACATTCGCCGGAGCCCAGCCGAAAACGCCCAAACCAAGAGGGCAGATCGTGAGAGAGATTCAGGTGCTACAGTAACTGTAGCTACAATACCACGCGTGCAAATGGGAAAAGATATCCAAGTACTCCAATTAGTGCCTTCTTTTTTCGAAAATTCAAAAATTCCAATCCCAGTGGAGTCGCTAAGCTGTCGCAACATAAAAATTTCGATCGGTGAAAAATTTCCAAGTAACGGATTATCAGGTTAATTAGATTAACTAATCTAATACGGACTCTCCCAAACCCTACCGAATTGCAACTTATTTTTTTTATCACATGATTTCAGAATTTAAAGTCGCCACTAATCATTTTTTTGGTAGGTCGATTAAAAACCTAAGTAAATTAGCGGGAGAACTAAATACTTCTACGAACCAGAGATTAGGAGTTCGAGGACTTGGTTATACTTGTTAATTAAAACTAATGCCCTTTCGTACCTTAATTCCATGGATATCCTAATTTTGGCAACACAGCTTGGTTTACTCCTAAGGCTCTAGTGAGGTATTCTCTTTTTGTATTTTCACTTTTTAGATGGAATGCATGGATGGTAATGGGTGCATGGATAAACAAAAACTGAATAGATAAATATAGACACGCGAATGTATACATGCGAACATGGACATGCAATCATGAACATACGAGCATATATAACAAATATGACATGCAACCATGTGAACATACGTTACATGCAAACGTGAACAAGCAAATACGACATACGAACGTGGACATGAGGATGCGACATATGAATAAATCATCAAAAATATGATTGGCCAGTCGAAATGGCCCGTTTCTAATTTTTTCGGATTTTTCTGAATTTCCTGAAATTTTTCAACACAATTTACCTATGAGGGAAAAATCGTCATTTTGAAAAGATCAGGAAGGAAATCAAAATAAGATTGGCCAGTCGAAATGGCCCATTTCCTAATTTTGGGATTTTTTCTGAATTTCTTGGAATTTTTCAAGACAATTTGCCTATGTGGGGTAAAATCGTCATTTTGAAATATTAGAAGGGAAATCAACAAAAATAGGATTGACCAGTCGAAATGGCCGTTTCCTAGTTTTTGGATTTTCTTTTGAAATTTTCTTTTGTTTTGCATGAATATGCATGAATTAATGACAATACGAATACGTATGCAGCATGGCAAAGTATGCATGAGCTATACTATATGAAATGCACATGAATGACATTTTTTTTGTATTTTCGAATGCTTGGGCTTCCTATTCTGGGGTTTAATGGTGCAGAAATTAAATTGCAGAAAGTAAGGCAGTAAATAAAGAACCTCTACGGTGTGGGTCGGCCTTCCCATTCTGGGGTTTGATGGTGCAGAAATTAAATTGTAGAAAGTAAAGGCAGTAAATAAAGAACCTCAACGGGTGGTTCGGCTTTGGCTCGACCTACCCATTCTGGGATTTGACGATACAGAATTAAATTGCAGAAAGTAAAGCAGTAAATAAAAAATCTCCAACGGGTGGGTCGGCCTTCCCATTCTGGGGTTTGATAGTGCAGAAATTAAATTAGAAAGTAAAGGCAGCAAGTAAAAAAACCTCCAACGGTGGCTAAGCCTTGGCTCGGCCTACCCATTCTGGGGTTTGCCAATATAGAAATTAAACTGCGAAAAATAGATACAGTAAATAAAGAACCTCCAGCAGGTAGCTCGGCTCACCAATTCTGGGGTTTGATAATACAGAAATCAAAATATAAGAGATGGAATACAAGAGATCTTTACACCACCAAGTATGGGGCAGAATCTACCGCAATTTGGGATTCGGATCTTTTAAGCGAAAATACAGAAAATTGCAATACGAATACGACATGTGAATATGACATGGCATAATCGAAATTTAAATCAATCATTGAGGTAACACATTCTCGAAGATTTTAATGGTTAGGATCGTTACCATGATTTGCGGATTTTTGTTGTCGGCGAGAATTGTTTTGATGCTCTTGTTTCACCTATGGATCAGAGTTGCGCTCAAATGACGGAGATAACACTCGTGACTTGTGTTGATCGGTAGAGAAATTGGTGATAGTAACACCTCTATTTCAACTCCTACATCTTCAAGACTCTCCTTTTGAAAAGAATTCTCTCTTTCTTTTTGTTTTTTTTCTCTTAATTTTTCTTCAATCTCCCAAAAAACCCTCTCAAACATTTCAAATTTTCTCTCACAAAAAAGAAATCCCTTCTCCAAGCTCTCTTCTCCCTCCTTTTATAGCCCACTCATTTATCTCTTCTAATTTCTCCACTAATTCTATCTCCCATTCTAATTTCTCCACTAATTCTTCCTTATCTTCTTCTTCCTTCTCCATCTCTATCTCACATTCTAATTTCTCCACTAACTCTTCTTCATTTTCATCTTCCCTTCTCCATATCTATCTCCCATTCTAATTTCTCCACTAACTCTTCTTCATCTCTATCTTTCCTTCTCTATTCTCATCTTATTTTCTCCATCTTCCCTTCTCTATTCTAATCTCATTTTCTCCATCTATTCTTCTCCATCCTTCCCCTTCTCTATTCATATTTTCTCCACTAACACTTCTTTTAGTTATTTACAAAATAATCCATCAAGTGTTAGGTATTTGCACTTTTAGTCCTTGAGTTTTAATGTAAATTCACCAAGGCCCTTTTACAAAATTGACTCATTCTGGGTACATTGGGCCAAGATGAAAATTCGACTATTAGAAGATAATGTCACAACTCCTAAAAATAAAAAATAAAAATAAAATGACTTGAATTGGATTTTTTAGGACCGATTCGAGATTATGCTCGTGAAGGAACATATGACCCAGAATTGTATTTTTTTGAATTTGTTGATGGCCACATGAAAAGGGAATTAAAAGAAAAATATTGACTACTTTTGTTATTTTTCCCGAATTTTAAGTATTTTTTATTTTTCAAAAAAATATTAAAATATGAAAATACGAAAATCACTTTTATTCAAAATTAGCTCCTTAGACTTGGCCAAGGCTTCCAAAGTTGATTTTTTAATTTTCTCATTTTTTCTTGATTTTCTATGAATTTTTTGAAATAAAAATGCTGAAAAATACTAAAAATATGAAAAATCATTTTTTGTTCAAGATGGCTCCTAGGCTTAGCCAGGTCCCCAAGTTACTTATTAATTTTATAAATTTTTATGTCTTTTTTTATTAATTTTAAAGAAAAAGGTGATTAAAAATCAGGTGTCACATCTTCACCATCGTCAAAGATAGCATTTATATCTTCCAAGTTTACATCTTCAGATTCAACAACTCCGACAAGATTATAACCATTCTCAAACCATTCGTCATCTCTGATCTGCTCTATTGTAATATGAGTTTCACGATTTGGACCTAAAATCCTGAGAAAATGCACCAGAAATATATTTGATTACTTTTCTTGTAGGTGAACTCCATGAAGTGGAATTGGAATTTACTTCCAGCTGGTGAAGTTTCTGAACGCTTCTGCTTCGCTACCCTTTGACATTGGAGGTCTTGATTTAGGATTTTCTCCCTCAAATTGCAGCTCGATGATTCTTCGCCCCATTAGAGTACTTTGCTGGACCAAAGTTCATCTGGAGTTACACATGACACAATTGCTCCTTTTCCTTCTGCACTTTCTACAAAACTAGCTAATTCAGCTCTAATTTCAAGTTGAGAGAGAAACCTGTCAAATGATGAATTGAATTTGGAAAACCAAACGCAATAACGGAAAATACACTAGCAGGCCATTGAAAAATTTAGAATATTAGAGGACAATGTCACAACTCCAGAAATGTAAACATCAAAATTACAGAGCTAAAATGAATTTTCTAAATTAATTTTTTTATTAATCTGAAAATGAGATTAACAAAGTAATTCCCGATTCCAAATTAATTTTTGCAGATTTTCTTTGGGCAAAATGAAGAGAAAATTAAGAGAAAGATATTTACTATTTTTCTCATATTTTTGCGGCCTCAAATGTTATTTTTCTTTAATTTTCAAGTATTTTTGTATTTTTTTCGAAAAATATTAAAAATACGAAAAATATGAAAAAATCATTTTTTGGTTAAAATTGGTTCCCTAGGCTTGGCCAAGGCTTCCAAAGTTTATTTTACAATTTTCACATTTTTTCTTGATTTTCTATGAATCTTCGAAAATAAAAATGCTGGAAAATACTGAAAATATGAAAATTTATTGTTTGGTCAAAATTGGTTCCTTAGGCTTGGCCAAGGTTCCCAAAGTTGATTTTTTAATTTTATGAATTTTATGAATTTTCTATTAATTTTAAAAGAGAAAAGTTGATTAAAAATCAGGTGTCGACAAGCGCGCCAAAATCTGTTCAAAGCTCTACACAGCCAATTCGACGCGTTTTCCCAAAGAGGTTCATTCTATTTTGTAGAGATAACAGACGAGAGAGAGAGAGAGAGAGAGAGAGAGAGAGAGAGAGAGAGAGAGAGAGAGAGAGAAGAAGAAGAGAGAGAAATAGCTCTCGAGGTCTATGTATCCACCATTGTTGTGAGCTCGGGCCGAGACTTCTCGAGCTTCGCCAAACCTCCAAATGAAGAATCGAGTCACATCGCTAGTCTTGGAAGCTTTGTCTTAGTTTAGAGAAGCGATCGCACCTACTCAAGAGGCCGAACCATCTCTGAAATGGTGAGTTTCAATTTTGAATTTCAAGTTCTGCATCCATGGTGGATCTGTTAGGAGTATGCCCTAAAGAAACCATGTGATGGTCACATGTATGGCATAAATATTATATTATCGATATTATATTAATGGCAAAACGCATGCTTATTCATCTTGTCCCTTTTATATAGATGAATAAAGTCCATTAGATCAGTCGAAACTGATACCCATTCTTGAGGCGTCAAGAATATGTGTGACAGGTCATCAGTTGGTCTCTGATCTTCAAATTGGCTCCTGGTCGAAGGATCGTGGATTGGGCATCCACGAGCCGGTTGAGAACAGTGTGTTCATAGCTTAGCTATTGAGTATTGGATGCCCAATAGGGATGACGAGTCACAAGTCATCGGACGTTAGACGTTTAAGCTGGAACACAGGTGTTCGTATCAAAACGAGTTTGATCAAATCCACTAAACGTGACGAAAGAGCGAATGACTAACATGGAGGCTTCGTGCTTGGTCAATATCTCAATCGCTCTTGGCTTTGGTGTGTTAGTGGTCCTTAGACCTGAGCCACGATGCTGGCTTATATATTGGATGGCTGTGGTTCACAGGTACGATATTGGTTGATCATTGATCTGCCTCTATACATGATGGTCACAGTCCTCCATATACGAAGTCACAGGCGTGGGCAACAGTTAGGATCTGTCTCCTCATTAGATGAGGTTGATGTCCTATGCGATCTATGCGTGATGGTGCATTAGAAAGTCCTTGGCTAAGGCAGAAGTCGAGAAGAGTCTCGCCGAATGCACGTCAGATAAATTTGTGCATATGATTGAATTTGTGGGTTTGACTCAGATATCCATGGCTCTCATTCGATTGGGACATGGTAAGACAGAAGAACTGAATAACACCGAACTAAGGCCAACAGGTTCACTTTGTCCTCGTACTTCATTCTGACTGGGTAATCGTGATATGTTGCTAGACGTTACTCACGGTTTGTGGGATCTAAGGATTGATTTGGGACGAGCAATTCCTTGAGGTATCTCATTGCCAGTTTAGGGGTGAACCTAGGGATGTCACACGCCTTAACTGACATCTGGCGATGTCCATAACGAAGACGGGATAGCAAGAATGCGATAGGACTATTTGGATAGTCAAAAGAGTTAGAACGGATTGGATTCGTTTCCTTTTTCTAAAGCTCACTAAAGGATGAAATAGATGACACAGGCATGACATCATGATGATGTCATGGATGATGTAATGGTTACATCACGTCTACATCATCGTTGTATAAGGTTTGTTATCCAAAAGAAAGGATAAGAAAGGTTATCCTCTAGAAAGTCAAAAGTATGATAAGATTTTCTATCCGTTTGATAGAGACGTTTGGCACCTCAAACAACGTAATTTGATCACAAAACTAGAGGGACTTCAAGCCTAGAATGTATGGAGCCCGTGGATGAGGATCGCCGCCGAAAACGATGCCATTTGGGCCGCCCAAATGGTCGCCCAAGACTAGCCGACGGGGTGGTCAAAGGCGGCAAAATTGCCGCCTTTGACCACCACCCTTTGGGCAGGGCCCACATGCCTGGTCAAAGGCGGTTTGACCACCTTTGACTAGCGTCCAGGTGGCCACGTGGGCCAGCTGGTAGCCCACGTGGTGGCCTCCTATTGGCCGCCACGTGAGGCGGTTTATGAGGAGCAGTTTATACTGCCCCTCTCCCTCATTCTCACCCTCTATAAATAGGGGTGAGGGGCTCAAGTTTAAGAGGTTAGAAAGTTGTAAGAGTCACACATATACGTGCCAAATTTCGTGAGAAAGTGAGCTCGAGAATCGACCAATTCAAATACACAACGTTTGTGTTTCCATTAGTTGAAAACGAAGGGTTCGGATTGAGACGCCGTGAGGATTACTGGCATAATCCGAGGGCCGTTTCTCAGAATCTCCATCTTCAAGGTCGCACGGGTATCGGGGCATGTCTGAACTAGAGGCCCGACACCTCTTAGGCTCAAAGATAAAGGAGCAGAGTCGGATTCAACCTCTGTTATTCCAGGTACATTTCTAAACTTGCTTTAGAAAGTTCAATTTTTGATTAAAGTATACGAGGATTTCTAAGACGATCTAGGGTATCGTTTCAATTTATTTTCTTCCGCTGCGTGTATGACATGTTTCATATATGTGACGAGTGCTAGGGACCGATAGAAACCCAACAAGTGGTATCAGAGCCACGCTTAGAACTCCCGTATACTTGGTTGATTCAATTTTTGACGATATTTGGAATATCATCGTCGGGTCTTCAAAATTGGTTTCGAAACTTTGCGAACCCGACCCCACGCATATCTAGACTTGACATAGGGCCCTGAGGGACGTTGGACGACCTCGGATGGGCGATAGGACCGCCCGTGGCTCACGGCCAGAGGCGGAAACCGCCAATGGCCGTGAGGGTCAAAGGCGGTGTCAACGATCAAAGGCGGCCACCGCCTTTGACCAGGGGCGTGTGCGGTAATTTTGTAAAATTAAATTGTTTAGCTTTGCAAAAGACGAACCTCAATGAGGCCAAAACATGCATGACTTTGGAATCTCATTGATATCTATGATGAAACTTAGAGTCTTTTTAGTACTTGTAGAATCAAAGCCATTGAATTCGATAGAGATTCTGGTGCCAGATCTTTGGCTCCAGAAGCATGGAAAAGCTTTGACAGACCTAAACCTTTGGGTCCTGATACAGTGGCAACTGCTTCATTAAATTAGTGATCCATTTTCTAGAATTTTCAATATGGATATTAGTTAGAAAAGTCAAAAAGAGACTCCAAAAAAAAAAATCTAATCTGACACAGTGAAGAAGTGTGAAGAAACGTCTAGCATGCCATTAAGAATAGTTTTGAAGAGTCCAGAATTAAGTAGATAAAGATGAAGACAAAAAAAAAATCTCTAACATATAGAGATAATATGTGAAGAAGTTGGTGATTAGTATCCATAAATAAGGGAGTGGCCGTCCATTTTGTGTAGATCAAAACTGCCTTTGTAATACTCTACAACTAAGGAAAGTTCTCATTTCCCTCGTGCCCCTGGCCGATAATATTTCCCATATATACCCATCATTGTTTGCCATAAACTAGCATATAAACCAAAAACTAAAAGAGTTATCAAAGCATTGTCCAGTTGATTTTGGACATTTGTCCCAACCACCCTCTCCTAAAATCACCCAACAGCTAACGATGCCTCATTCTCATTTTCCATTCTCATCTTTTATGGAAATAACTACAATTATTGAAGCATCAAAATGACTACATTTCTAATGGCCGAAGATTTATGGGACATCGTGGGAAAAGGTTATGAGGCTCCATGAGAAGGTGCCTTTGTTTTGAAGCACCAGTTGCAGAGGGATGCAAGAGCGTTATGCATTATTCAACAAGCACTTTCAAAAACGTTTTTTTTTTAGAATAATTGGAGCAAATACAACAAAGAAAGCTTGGGAGATACTACGAGAAGAATTCCAAGGATCAAACAAGGTACGCACTATTTGGCTTCAAACTCTAAGAAGAGAGTTTGAGAATTCTAAAAATGAAAGTAAATGAGACCGTTCAAGAATATTGTGGAACACTAAAGAAACTAGTTAATCAAATGAGAGCCTATGGAGATGGAATCACCAATCAGAGGGTCATAAAAAAATACTAGTGTCACTTACTAGAAAATCAAATCCTATAGTCACAACGATAGAAGTAACTAAAGACTTATCAACCCTGTCAGTTAGTGAATTAATGGGCTATCTAGAAGCACATGAAAAAAAGACTACTGGCAAAAAAAATGAAGATTCTGTTGAAAGTGCCATCCAGTCTCATT
>JAGVVM010005893.1:0-35910 GCA_019149425.1 Psidium friedrichsthalianum
CAGGCTGTACCGACAAGCGAGACCCTGACATTTGGCCGCATCCCGGCGAGCCTCGAGCTCGACTGATCCAGGCGAACACGAGCTCGCTCGAGGCCAATGTCTCATCGATGATCCTCGAGCTTGCCTGAGGCCGGTGAGCTCGAGGCCAATGAGCTCAAGGCTAGATCCCAACGAGCACTGAGCTCTCCTCGGCTTGTCCACCTAGGGCGAGCTCGGCTTGCCAGATCTCGGTGATGCAAGCTTGCCCTAGGCTTGCCAGTGGCTGTCGCCGCCAGTGGCGGCCAAGGCAAGGCAACGGCAAGTAAGAGAAAAAAGAAACAAAACAAAAGAAAAATATAAAATATCCAATAAAATATTAATATATTACAAATTTTGATTTTTTTTATATTCATAAATCTATTTGTGACTCTTAAAATTGTTCTTATTACCTAACCCATTTATAGCCCACTTAAAGGCAGTGTGCACCTAGATTTGGTATCCCCAGTATCATCATATATAAAGACAACAACAACACCAACAGATTGAAAAAGCACATATAACGTATTGTAAATCCCATCTATTTCTATATCGAAATAAAAGAGCACCCATATCTAAATTTAATAGATATCAATTAATTACAAAATAACTTTTAGATAACTCGATTGTGAAAATAGTAAATGAGCCGCGCTCCATTATATGGACTAAACACTAGAACTGAAGCGAGCGAGCAAATTCGAAACAACAGATTCTTTCGAAACGGTCATACTTCGAACTCCTGATTTCATTGACAAAACTCTCCACGTGAAAAAATTCGATGGGATCGTCAGCGAAATCAACAGAAAAAAAAAAAACCTTAAGAAGATGAGGATATAAAGAGATATGGAAACAAAGAGAGAGAGAATGAGAAAGAGAATGGAGGGAGAGCCTCTCTGCCACATCTAAAGAGGCCTCGCAAGGACAGGGAGGTTGGCGGCGTTTTTGGGAGGAGAGAAAACCTAAAGTTCACGTATTTCAGTTATAGAGGAAGAAGATGACCTTGAAACAGCAATTGAGATGATGCAAAATGTTTAACTCCTCGGGCAACATTCTGACGTCGGCTACACTTCCTCAAGATCATAGAAATGTTTCTTCTGCTCTCTTTCGAGCCTTTTCTGGAAAACAGGATTATGCGACCAGGAAAAGTAAAGAAAGAGATGGGATCCTAGACTTTTTGTGACGAGTGGTGAGCTGCATCCAATTCGATTTGCAAGAGCCCTCAGGAACGCCCCAACCCGTCGATAACAGCGAGCACTCTGCACTGCAAATTGGCCCAAGTGGTCTTGAGCTTGATGCAGAAGAATGAGAGAAGGTTGCTGTGCCATGCCGGGAGTCGAGACCATCGCACAAGCCCCCGCGAGGAATGTAGGGGTGTACATGATCCGGGCTAATTTGTTTAACTAATTCTTCAAAAAAAAATTTACTCTCTCTCTCTCCACCTAATATTCCTCTAGGGAGAGTAAACTGGACGGATAGCCCGGTCATCTGTCCCATTTATTGGGACCGAGGACCGGACCGCCTCCCTCAAGGACATGACCAACCCAACTGGTCCAGTCCGATCTTAGTCCGTCCGGTCCGGTCCAATTTGGTCCCCTTAGAGGAATATTAGGTGGGGCTTTTATTGGGATTCTCTCTCGGATTCCTAAAGAGTCTCTCAGCCACACAGAACATAAAAGCCATTGGATCACCTCAACACTTGGCCCTCCCTCCACGACCAAAAGTACTCCGGATCTTAAGCTGTCGATGGATAATGCTTCCCCACTTCTTAGGAAATGGTCATGAATCTTTCCCCTTTATAGAGTGGATAAAGACTGCTTCAAATTGGGGCTTTACTCTTATGATTTGATTTTCAGTTCGATGCAATATTTATCTCGAATGACCAAGAAATGGCTTATTGCAGTTCTCTTCATGTTGACGGGGATGGTTTGATGTATTCAACAAAGTGATCGATCAATCGTAGCTCTAGATCAAAGAGGTCCGAGAAAGGGGAGAAACGTGGTGTCGTGTGTAGACTCATTATGTAGGTGACAGAGAGCAAATCACAATCAACATAAGTGAAAAGGTGAGAAAAGTACCATGGAAGTCTTAAACCTATTGCATTAGTACTTATTCGATTTTAAACATGTCAATTGGATCGATTTAGTTTTAGACATTTTGACGACTTGCCAATGTGGTCCATCCAGTAAATTTTGGCCGAAAATCGCTAACATGAAAGCCGATCGTCCTACATAACTTGGCTAACACTGACTAATACTCTTGCTTGTTGGCTCAACAGGTGAGGGCCGCTAGCCCCTTGCCTATGGCCAGCGAGGGCGTCACAACCCTCACCTGGATTTTGACGAGAGCACGGAGGCCCTTGCCTGTGGCCAACAATGGTTGACTGGCGACCTTGCCGGCTAGAGTTGTAAAACAAATAAGAAGAGGAATTTTTTTTTAAAATATTAAAAAAATTTAAAAAAATGTAACAGTTGTCCACGTCAGCACCGGTCATGTCACGTAGGATGACCAATATCTATGTCATCAATTTGATTTCTAGCCAAAAATTGGATGCATGGACTGTATTGACAAACTATTAAAAGATTTAGAATTCAATTGGTCTAATGAAAATATTTAGGACTTTATTGGTACAAATGCACTAAAATTGGACTTTTTGCAGGAGAACTTGGATGGACAAAGTGGAAAACGTCGCCCAAGACTAGGCTGTCCTTTTTCAACCCTCAAATCGGTGGAAAACTTGTCCACGGATGCCGCCGCCGTCGTCCCTGAATTGGGCACGAGAAAGATGAGGCATATTACCTAGCGATGACACACCCTCCTTGGTTACTAGGGGGGGGGTCCCCTAATGGACCCCAGGAGTGATCGAACGCGATGGCACCATAGCGACCGTTGTCCACTTGAACCAAGAAAAGAAAAAGGAAGATACGAAGCAACCGATGTTGATGTCAAGCGGCATGAGAAGGTTATTTTATGGGATGGATACGTCATGTGATAGTTACACGTGGTAAGACGAGCCAATAAGATATGAGATGCACAATGCACCCCTTTTTTTTTCTTTTTTCTCTCTAGCAAAACTAATAAGCAGGATAAGATTCGTAACAAAGGGTATAGTGATGAAACGGATACATCTAAGCATAACAGCCGTGTGATGAACAATCTTTTCCTAGTAACATGAGGGATTGTGATGAACAATCTTTTCTCTAGCAAAACCGATAAGCAGGATAAGATTCACGAGACGGGGGTATCGTGATCAATTGGATACAACAAGTATAATAGCCATGCGTTGAACGATCCTTTTCCGAGAAAAGCGGAAGAAGGATGCGAAGACTAATTTCATGACTTCACGCATTGTTATATAGCCCCAAATCTTAAAGATGGGTAGTGAGACCATACGTGGACGCAATTTACTATTTTGCAAATCGCGATCGATTTTGAATTTTTTAATTGAATTATAGTTAAAAACAAAAAGGATTTGAACTTTGGATCTTTCCATTCGTTTGTCCTTTGTTTGCGAACGTGTGGGGACTTCCCCGCTCTCTCCCCACCAGCCAAAGTCAAACTGTGGGCGGCACACAGAAGCAACTTGGTTTTCTTAAGCTCGAATCATCTCATTTATTAATTTTTTATTGGTACTACGGCTGCAAAGATTAATATGCTCTAATGATCATCGTGACATCTAGGGATGAGCAAAAAAAGTCACGACCCATCCAAATCAGACTGAACCGTATCCAACCGGTTGATTTTGGAGGAAATCGGCAGGTACCGGGCTGGTTCCCGATTTCAATTTTCTAGAACCGATTGGTATCAGTTCGGTTCGTGATTTCAGATGGAAACCATCCAATCATCCCAATCGAACCAATTCCTTTATATAATACAAATGTATATTCTTTTAATTGAAGCCATCTCCCTCAAAGGCCTACAGTCCAGACCCATCCGTAAAAAAAAAAAAAGTCAACACTCAATTATTTTCATGTAATACCGTTGTAACTATGGCTGCGATTGAGAAACTGTATTTGGTAGTTCGTTCTTTGCTTGGACCATTAAACAGCATGGTCACTTCACATTTTGAAAACCGATCACTAAAGGATAGTTCTTGATTTTTGAATGGGAACCACCAATCCTGAAATGATTAACGTTGGTGATTGCAACATATCGAGAAAGACCCAATTTCATTAAGAGCACGTTGTTTTTATAAATAATAAATCATTTTAAATAAAATTTCTAAAATGATAACTTACATCATTTACAAAATTTAACTAAACAAGATATTCAAAAAAATATTTATGCGTAAATTTTTGGTCGTAATAAAATAATTTTCATTATAATTATTTTAAATGATAACTTTTTAAGAATTTTTTGAAATCATCTATTTTTTCAAAAAATAAACAAAGCTTAAGGGTGTGTTTATTTCGGAGAAATTATTTTTCGGAATTTGATTTTCTGGACTTTCACCCTTGTGGCTGTTGAAAATGAGGAGGTCAATAGAAAACACTTTTCAGTCAATGAAAAAATCATGTTATAAATTCATCAAAAAAGTGAATCCTCAATTTGAAAAGGTGAAAACTCTTTCCAAAATCGCTTCTCTTCAAATTTTTACATTTTTTTCAGTATTTCGATATTTAATTTTTTTCATTTAATTTTTTTTCTTTTCGACTTTCTATCGGCCATACAGGAACAGGCTGAGTTTTCCATTTCTAGCAAGCTCATCCTCGCCGAGCTCGCCATGGACTCGCCAACCTCTGGTGAGGGATGAGCTCGCACGTCTCAAGCAAGCTTGTACCTCGCCGTTGGCATTCGCCGACTTTGGGTCATGATCGGCCACCGACAAACGCATAAGAAAATACAAAAAATAAAATAAAAAGAGATAAAATAATCAAAATTGAAAATTGAAAATTGAAATTTTTTTTGCAAATACATTTAACTGAAATTATTTAAAAAAAACGTTTTCGATCACATTTTATCAACAAAAAAAAATTAATTATTTTCCTAAAAGGTAATTTCTTGGAAGTGTTTTCCGTTTCGCAGAAGTTTTATGTGGAATAAATGCACCCTAAGTGTCGGCTTTTTCTTCATGTCTTAATGAAATTCGGCAAACCGACGTGGTTGATTTATT
The DNA here is from genome assembly GCA_019149425.1 of Psidium friedrichsthalianum. Lineage (NCBI taxonomy): Eukaryota > Viridiplantae > Streptophyta > Magnoliopsida > Myrtales > Myrtaceae > Psidium > Psidium friedrichsthalianum. The sequence continues at coordinate 5,126 of JAGVVM010005893.1, forward strand.
GCATGAACGAACCACTCAGGTGCCCACATTTTTTACCAAAATAAAAAAAAGGTGCCCACACGTGCGACACAATGATCCCATCCCCGGTCAAATTCAGGTTCGTCTTCTCTCCCACCTGCCAACGGCTCGCACGTGCCGAGCATCTCAGCACATCACCTTCCTTCGAAAGCTTAAGGAGAGTGAGAAAAACCACAATCTCCATCTTCTTCCGCCCCAAGAAGTCTCATTATTCATTGCCACCTCCGGTTAAAAATCCAACCCTAGCTTCTTCTTGTGCCCCTTTTTCTCTCCATGTCTATCCTTTCTTTTGGTTGGGCTCATCCCTTTTTTCCTTCCCCTTTCACGCTTTAAAAGGAACTAGCTTTCTTGTGGGCGTTCTTGATCTCTATGTCAGTTTCGCTCTGCGCGTTGCCTTCCCCTCATGTAGCCCTCCTCCTGTTTCGCCGTACTCGCTTCTGGGCTCGCTCGTAGGGTCATGGCGGCTAAGAAGGTGTGCGAGTCCTACTCCAAGAGCCTGATCGACGAGGTCAACCGATGGGGCTGCCTGAAGCAGACGGGGGTCAGCTTGAAGTACATGATGGAGTTCGGGTCCAGGCCCGCGACCGCAATTTGCTGATCTCTGCTCAGTTCCTCCACAAGGAGCTTCCCATCAGGATTGCGAGGAGAGCTATCGAGCTCGAGAACTTGCCTTATGGGTTGTCTGAGAAACCTGCTGTCTTGAAGGTAAAAAAGAGCACAAAAGGGCTTTTCTTTTTGGGGAATTAGGCTGTGATTGTGTTTAATGTTTGTTTAGTGGTGTTGGGTCAGGGAGATTTGACTCGATTCTTTGTGGTTTGATATTTTCCGATTATATTTCTTAACTTTCATGGAGAAATGGGATTGGGTACTCCTGGTAAAGAAGGGGCTCAAGGTGTTCTCACTATGTATGCACTTTACATCTTTGTGATTATTTTAGTAAGAGTTGACTGAAATCCGTATATTCACTTATTGCCGGTGATCATGCATCCTCTTGAAAATATCAAGAGGTGATTCGCTGACATGTTCGCCCTATGAGGTTTACTTGATTAGCGCTGCAACGGAATTGGTAATTGCAGCATAGAATATGTTCATAGTGGATGCTGTATTGACTTCTGAGGGTGACTCTTGCTCCTTCAGATATCACAGGAGCCGCTTGGTTTGTGGGACAACTTTCCCTTTCTTTCTTTTGATTTGCTTTTTTTTTTTTCCCCTTTTCTGCGATTGTCATTCTATTTCTAAGTTAGGCTTTTCAACAAGTATGCTGACTTTGACCCCCCAAAAAAAGTATGCGGATTTGATACTCTGATCAACTAGGCCTATGAAAGCTTTGTGAAGTGGTATATCATCTATTCACGTTTCTATTTCCCTATTCAGGTACGGGATTGTACTTGGATTCTTTCCGCGATGTCAGGGCCTTCCCCGAAATCAAGACCATGACTGATGAGAAGGATTTCACACAAATGATAAGGGCTGTAAAGGTTAGACACAATAATGTCGTCCCGATGATGGCATTGGGAGTTCAACAGTTGAAGAAAGGCATGGAAAAGAAGATTGTTTATGAGGATCTTGATGAGATTCATCAATTTCTTGACCGTTTTTACATGTCAAGAATTGGCATTCGAATGCTATTGGTGAGACTGAGTTCCTTCAATTTTGCGCTTCATCGACTAATGGGATGAGTCACTTCGTAGTTCTTATTTTTGACGGTCATCTTTTTTTTTTTTTTCTTAAATTGGTATTGAATGATGAATGCTCTTATGTGCTGGCCACAAAAACATTAATTAAAGGGAATGATGATTTGCTCACGCTCTTAAATTTTGAATGGAAATTCAGGTCAGCATGTGGAGTTGCATAATCCTAATCCTCCTCCTCATTGCGTGGGATATATCCACACAAGAATGTCCCCAGTTGAGGTTGCACGTAATGCTAGCGAGGATGCTCGTGCTATTTGTTTGCGAGAGTATGGCAGTGCTCCAGATATCAATATCTATGGGGATCCCAGCTTTACATTCCCGTAAGTTACTATCTACCCACATTGAATCCTTCTCTCTCTTTCTCTCTCTCTCTCTCTCTGTGTGCCTCCCCTCTCCCACCCACCCAAAATCTTTATTTCCCCATGTATGTTTGAGTGCAGGTGTTTGTGTGTGCTGAGAGCCTGGTACATTTTTCTATTCTTCGATTGATATATTTGCACGTTGATACAAGGCATTTGAGTGGTTGCATCGACATATCTTGCTTCCATCTGCTATTCTGCAGCTATTCTTGTTGCTTTTTTGCAGGTATGTTCCGACACACTTGCATTTAATGGTATTTGAGTTGGTTAAGAACTCTCTGCGTGCTGTCCAAGAACGATTCGTGGATTCAGATAAAGTTTCACCTCCTATTCGAATTATTGTCGCTGATGGAATTGAAGACGTTACAATCAAGGTGCAGTCCTATCGATTGGTATAAGTTTTTGAATTCGCGAAATTTCAGTTTATGGTGAAAGTGTGCCCCTCGTCACGCGTTGTGGGAAAATGTAGAAGCATGAAAAAGCTTTTTCTGCAGACAAGCACTTGCCATTGACTTCTTGTTTTTGCATGATTATAGGTCTCAGATGAGGGGGGAGGCATCCCAAGAAGCGGTCTTCCCAAAATCTTCACCTATCTGTATAGTACTGCGAAAAACCCCCTGGATGAGAATTCAGATCTTGGAATAGCTGATAATGTGACTATGGCCGGTTATGGCTATGGGCTTCCAATCAGCCGTCTGTATGCTCGGTACTTTGGTGGTGATCTGCAAATTATTTCTATGGAAGGATATGGTGAGATTATCCTTTTTTGATTCTCCATTGTGTAACTCCTCTGTCATTTCTATCTTTACACGAGTGGTTCCACAAAAGTCATGGAAACATGAGACCATCAGGTCTTAGGAGATGATGGTCTTAGGAGATGTGCCTTTTGTCGTCACATTCCATTCAATGTAGTTGCACTGATTGATTTTTGGCCATAATTAGTTGCATTCTTTGAGTGTATTGCTTGGTAATTATTTGCATGAGTTCGTACATTTGTTGGCACACGAACGCGTTAAGTTCTTAACATTTTTATTTAAGAGGGCACAAAAAGTGTAGGTGCACATTGCAACTCTGTAGAGATGAAGTCTATTTGCATTCACTTTACTGAGGATTCTGCAGCAGAATTTGCTAATGAGAATGCATGTTCGGACTTAAGCTGGTCAAGACCAGTTCTCTAGGCTTGTAGCTGTGAAGTAAATTTATAAGAAGTATCTCCAATTTTGTAAGCATAGACATGCATTACTTGGATGAAGCAACTGCAGAGTCAGGGGAATTAACTCTGATGAACCTCGAGGATGTTGGGTTGGATGTTCTTACCAACTAACTAGCTTTATGATATTGATTTCGCATCGTATGAAACAGTATGATCTTCACAATATGATCCAATTTGAATGTTATATGGCTGCTTTTACCTGGATAAAATTCCAGCTGTGGTTTGTCGCTTCTCCACATTGGCTGATCTTGCTGATAGTATCATTCTGCTTCAACCGGCAAAGTTTTTCCTACACTTTTCTACTCAACTCTGTAAATTTGTTTCTGCAGGGACTGATGCGTACCTCCATTTATCTCGCCTTGGAGATTCTCAAGAACCGCTTCCGTGAGAAAAACCAAAGCATGAACTCCTGGTTCACGAGAACAGATTCCTGGGAAATGCCCGCGGGGATTCGTCTAAAAAGGAAGTAGCTGCAATTTTCCATTTAAAAATAACGGGTAGCTATCCTGTATATTCTTCTGCTTTTTCGACATGTCAATGCTGGCATTGGCCTCGATTCTATTATTCACTGTTGGAGGCCGTTCCGCGCAGATTCCGATATTACTCTTCGCGTGTTGAGCATTCACATTAACGTGCACCACAGAGCGGGAAAAAGTGGAAATCAGTAGCCCATCTTGTAGCTCTAACTTGCCTGTTCCGTTATTGAAGTCATCTCACTCGTGGTGTTGACTCAAATCTCTCAAGAGAAGTCAATTATTGGTGCACTGTGTCTTGAGTAAAAAATCACTCGGTTTGGATTGATTTATATCTTGAAATCGACGAAGAATTTTCTTATTTTGATTTAATACTGGCTCTGATGCATGCATTCAGTCCCCTGTATCTTGTCACGAAAGTTGACTGACCATGTCAACTTTTTCGCTTCATGTTTCTTTTTATGCACGACTGTGCAATCTTTCACAAGAGCGCTTGCCGGAGCGAAAAAGTGGTCGGATCGGTTTCCATTTCTCGCGGCGATTACATGGTTGTAAACCTTCGAGTCGAGCTTAGTTGCACATTGTACAGTCTTCTACGTGTTCGGGAATACTCAGAGATGCGAATGTCTATACCCGGTTTGGTCGTAACCTGATGAGGTGATCTTGTGGATTCTGCAAGCGCCAACAAATGCACTATCCGTTTGCCGGTATGATAATGTCAGGCAGAATAAGGATTTAGACATTCTATCTAATGTTTGTTGATGTCTGGATATAGCACGGATTCAAATAAATGCTATTCGAATGAGTATTTGATTCGCAAAATTAAAACTACAAATAAACTATGGAAGTCGTACTTCCGCCATCCATCGAGGATGCTCTCTCTTCTTTTGCGAGATCCCTTTTGCCGCCGTCGATCAACCCGACAGATCTGGTTTGCTCTATATCTTCGCTTCGTCTGGGACGCTCTCGAGTTCAAATTCTCCACCAGTACCACCAACCGCTACCGGCGACGCCTTCCTCTTTTGCTACGAATCCATTTCCCCCCCCTTCAGTCAAACATGATCTCTTCTCCCTCTTCCCTCTCTTGCACACACGCTGTTCACCTTCAATACCTTCCTCTCTCATCAAATCCATAAGAACTGCTACGAGGATCACGCTGAATCTCAATTACTACATACGACAATGGAGGCAATACAGATGAGAGTGGAGTCGTGGGTCAGTGTTAGAATTATCATAATGTAATCTATATTAATTGAAATTAATATATATGTTGGTTTATTAAAGCATGATATATATTCTTAATATAATTTTAATATGAGCTGAGTTAGTGTAGGTCAAGTTAGGCTCGACCGTGATGAGAGGGTTCGTGGCTAAAAGACCATATAAAAGTTTTACCCAAGAAGGAGCGGAATATCTCACGTTCAAAACAGAGACTCCTGTCTTGCGCACAAGCAGATCGACCAGTTTAAGAGAATTGTCGATCAGCGTTTGAATGCGACATGTACATTGAGCAAGAAATGAATCTCCTAACATAGGAAAATCCCTAACATTCCTTACCATTGAGGAGAAAAAATTGGGCGGGAAGGGATTCAAAATTTTTCAAATCCCAAAAAAGTTCCCACTTAATGTTTTCCCCTAATGTTAGGGAATTCTCATGTTAGGAGATCTGGATCTCATCGAGCATACAGACTTCATGAAAAGTCTTAGGACTTTGATGTTTTGCTTTGCGCTGTTGAGTGACGCCGCGCGACAAGCGGACCAATCTTTCACGGATCCAGAGTGACTATGTCTGACATGAGGGATCTGCAATTCAAAATGGACGGTCAGATTGATTTTCAAAATTTGGCTGCCGAATTAAGCGAGACCAATCTTTCACGAGCTGATCTCGCGCTTTCAAGGTGCGAATTAAGATCATCGTCGCTTCCCCCCCCAAAAATCAGGTATTTGCAGATGGCTTGATGGGGGAGTGCATGGATTTTGCATGCGGACCTTGGAAGCACGTCCGAAAGCAATTGAGCAATGGTGCATGTTGACTCACGACTGTTAATCTCTCTCGAGTTCTATAATTAGCCAAGGCAAAAAATGTGCTTTGCGAGAGGTTGGAAGGAGAGAACATGAACGAGAATTCCCCTGCTCCTTCCATTGAAGCTCGCCTCAGTTTGGACATCTAAACTTGAACATTCCAATGTCATCCATCGAAACCAGAAGCAACTCAAACCTCTGATTTTTTTAGATGACCACCACCTATAAAAACATCATCAGTAAAAGAAACAGATGAAGGGAAAGGCAAAATGAAAGCATCCAAGATAGTTGCGGCAACCGTCTCGGTCCTGCTCGTCGCCGGCGTATGCATCGGCGTGCTGGTCAGCGTGAAAGGTAAAGGTGGCGGGTCGGGAAATGGTGGGGACCAGATCTCGTCGAGTTCCAAGTCCGTGGCCGCCATTTGCGCGCCGACGGATTACAAGGAAGCCTGCGTCAATAGCCTCAGCGGGGTGGGGAAGAACGAAAGCGCCTCGCCCAAGGAGCTGATTCAGGCCGCCATCGCGTCCACTCTCGAGGAGGTTAAGGCGGCGCTTAACAAGTCGGGGTCGATCGGGAGCTCGGCCACGGGCTCCTCCCAGAAGATGGCTTTCGAGGATTGCCAGGACTTGCTGCAGTCCGCCGTGGACGAGCTCCAGGCCTCGTTCTCCATGGTGGGAGACAGCGACTTGCACACCGTGAACGATCGGGTCGCGGAGCTTCAGAACTGGTTGAGCGCCGTGATTTCGTATCAGCAGACGTGTTTGGACGGCGTCACGGAGCCGGATTTGCAGAAGCAGATGTCCAACGGGATGCTAAATGCCACAGAGCTAACGAGCAATGCCTTGGCAATTGTTTTCGGCGATTTCCGGCATCTTGACCACCTTCAACATTCCTTGAATAACAGTGCAACCTCACGCCGACTTCTCGAGGAGCCCGATGCCGAGGACGCCGACGGACATCCTTCCTGGTGGTCGCGTGAGGACCGGAAGCTAATGGCGAGCCAAGCAAAGGGCCAAGTGCGACCCGACGCGGTCGTGGCGAAGGACGGGAGCGGACAATACAGTACTATCGCTGCTGCACTCGCTGCATATCCAAGAACAACAAAGGCAGATATGTCATCTATGTGAAGGCCGGGATATACAACGAGTATATCACGGTTACTAAGGATCAGGTCAATATTTTCATGTATGGAGACGGGCCGAGGAAGACGATGATCACGGAAAGAAATGCAATCGCGACGGGGTATCCACCTTCAGATCCGCTTCTTTCTGAAAGTTCACGAACTCAATATCGATCGGTACTTGGTGGAAAAATATGCGATCGCAACTGTGTGTATTGATGAGGACTTCTATCTTGCAGCGGTGATCGGAACGGATTCATTGGTAATCGATGGGGTTCCAGAACACAGCTGGCCCCGAGGGCCACCAAGCTGTGGCGCTCCCGAGTCCAATCCGACATGGCGGCCTTCTTCAACTGCAGAATGTGATGGGTAACAAGATACCTTATATGTTGCAAGCCCACCCGTCAGTTTTACCGCAATTGCGTCATATCCGGTACCGTGGACTCATATTTGGAGACGCGGCGGCCGTGATCCAAAACAGCTGATCATCGTGAGGAAGCCTATGACAACCAACAGAACACGGTGACGGCCCAGGGAAGGACGGACAAGCCCGAGACCACCGGTCTCGTGATCCAAACTGCCGCATTGTGCCCGAGCAGAAGCTCTACCCGGTGAGGCTACAGATTCGGTCCTACTTGGGTAGGCCTTGGAAGCAGTACTCGCGGACAGTCATCATGGAGTCGACCATAGGGGACCTGATCCAACCGGAGGGGTACATGCCCTGGGATGGGAACTTTGCGCTCGACACTCTATACTACGCTGAGTACGCAAACCGGGGCCCCGGGGCAGCGACGAACAAGAGAGTGAAATGGAAGGGCTTCCATGTGATAACGAACCGGAATGAGGCTTGCAGTTCACGAGCGGACCGTTCGTGCAAGGGACCCAGTGGCTCAAGCCCACCGGCATGCCTTACGTGCTTGGATTCAATGGAAAATGAAGGGCATCTGCTACAACAAGCGATGCAGCAGAAGCAATTGCACAGAGATAAAGAGTTAGCAATTGGAGAGACAAGCTTGTCTACAAAACTGTCTGGACGAGTGCTGGTTTCGATTGCCATCCCACCGTAGCCCGGATTTTGCACAGCTCTCAAGTTATAATCCTAGTTTCACTCTGCTTTGTGTCCCTTTTTAGGAAAACTAAATCAAGCTGATGAAGCTGAATACAGTTTTACCGTGGTCTTTTTCATTTTGATCTTGTTGAACATTCCTTTGTCCCTCTACTGATCTCAGTTAGGCTACCTGGCGTTTTCTATCCCATCAAATATCATCAATTCAACGCTAACCGGAAGAAGTTGGCGATGGATCCCGACAGACGCGTGAGACAATCACTAATAAGGCTCACAAAGCAGACTTAGATTTCCCAAAAACAGCCCAGAAGAAACATCAACTTTCAGTGACCCGACATAAGAAGCCGGCAAGGCGAATCGCACTCCTTTGCTACATATTCAACAAGAACTGTGAAAGCCACAATTCTTCATTTTTTCACTCCTTTATTTTGCCGTGAGAGGACAAGTGCTAAATATAGACACCACAATCCCAGCAATGCAAAGAAGAAAAAACTCACATTCTCTGAAGCTGCCCTTCCAGGGATGAATAAGATTCTAATCGATTCCGAGAATGATCCTATTACCAGGAAATGATGCCTGGTATGACTGACCTAAACAGCTCAGGTAGAAGAGTTGTCTATCCTGACAAAAATGTAGATCCATCTGTTAGAGGAGACAAAAACCATGATTGAATCAATCTGCCACCATGAAAGGATCAATTTCTCCAAGATCTGCCATCATAGGTTCAAGCTTGCCGCGTCTTCATCCTCTGCGGCAAAATATGTTGGGAAAGGGAGGGTCGATGCATCTGGTTTCTTGTACACCGCATCCTTTATAATACAAAATTTCCCTCTGCACCTGGGACCTGTTAAAGGAATGCAAGACAACCTAATTCACCACAAACCTACAAAGAAAAATACATCTGACTTTTGGTGAACTAAGATTGAGAAAGAGAGATGAAAGCGAACATACTTGGCCTCTCACCCACATCAAGTTCCTTGCGGGATCTATTCTATAGACAAACACGTTTTTTACTGTTCGTCGCTTTCCACCCATTCGACCAGCCATTTTCTTGCCTTTGAAACCTGTTAAGATGCAAACAAACTTTACACCAAGCAAAAAATGACCAGCAAATGCTTAAAATAAAGAGATTGATATACCAAACCACCAGCGGAAAGGAACAACAAAATCCTGATAACTACCCACAAGCAAGCGAGACGAACGGTCTAGTTGGTTTAATCCTTCAAAGAACAAAAGTAGCAACAAGTCAAGATGTAGAAACAATTCCACTGGTAAAGACCTCATATGCCATAAAGACGCACAGCTTGCGGCATTCCACAATGTGCATCATCCTTTCATTAAATCCATGCCTTTAAGCACCAGAAAAGTAACTACAGTCATCTGATTTGATTGTAATTGGTTCAAGTCATTATCATTGAAAGTGTAGCTACAAAATTCTTTAATGTCATTCATTTCTAACCTCTCCATCGGAGGATGGAAAAAAATGAAACAATCTTCTTAAACAGGCTATGGCTACATGGTACACACCTCTTAAGCCTCAAGTTTCTTGTCCCCACAGAAAAAGTTGGCATACTGGAATTTCATAGTTTTAGAAAAAGTAAATCTGCACAACTTTCAGCTTAGTTGGCAAATCATTCATTGACCGATGGATCTAAGGCGAATACAGGCCTGGACCAAGGTCCATGATGGCCATTGATCATGTGAGCCCCATATAATCATTGGCTGTGATCATTTTGGGTTCACACATGATCAACGTCCATGATGGACCTTGGTAAAGGCAAGACTTTGGATATGAAGACTCAGCTTCGCAGTAAAGGTGTCTTAATATGCGACTTCTAGTTTCCCATTCCCATTCAAAGTACAACTACTTTCGGTTCATGCTTCTGTTCTCTACATGCCACCTTAAGGAACTTATAATACGACCAGGACCTCCATAGACACCAACGGGAACTTATAATTATGCAATTGATGGTGCATAGCCGATGAGTGGATCTTACAACCCATTAGATATTAATGCAACAACCGAACAATAAGCAAGTGAACACTGCCGTAAAGATAGTGCAGGTAGTTAATGGCTATAGACAGAACAATGAACCGTCCTGGAAAAACCCTAGCTGGTAAAAGAGGAATGGCAAACAAGGCTTCCAGCATAAAAACACAATAGAATCTTTAGATTCCGCTAGAGATACCTTCCCAGGAGCATCTCTCTGACCAGTAGAACCAAGACTTCGATGTGACAGTGATGCACCATGAGAAGCTGGCATCCCTGAAAATCCCATCTTTTCATCCCACCCTGGATTTACAACATTAGAAACAATAACACAAGAAATGTTAACAGTGGATCTCATTCCCATGCATGGAACTCACAAGAATTTTAAGACAGTTTTGTTAACATATTGCAAGTAGAAGGAAAAATGACGAGTTGTAGTACCACATAGAAAATTATCATCCACTTCAACAGTCCTCAACTCATGTCAATATAGACGACTAAAATATAGGAATTCAGATATGAACCCAGCCAATCTAAATATACACATCTCCCATTATACAATCTTAGTCTCACTCATAACGCCGTAAATATAAAGAGGTTTGACAACTTTGGACAGAAGATCAAACATTAAACCAACTTTGACAGTGAAGTAAAAAACAAAAGCTCATTATCATTGGGCCATCAAAAAACCACTAGATGTGTTCGAGTTCAGGTTATCCATCAATGGATCATATTTGGTAAACCGAAATGAACTAAACATCCAATATCTATGGAGAAAAAGAGCTACAAGCCAATGACTAAGTTTTCCTAGGTAGCCTAATAAAGTAACAAGAAATCAAGGAAAATCTGAGCAAAAGAGATGAAAATGAGAGCTACAGGCCTAACCTGAAATCCTTTGCCCATTGTAATTCCTTGGATATCCACATACTGTCCTGGGACAAAATGGCGAACCCCAATTGACGTACCAACAGGTATGAGTGCATCTTCTGTCACAGGAAACTCTTTCAATTTCCTCTTCATTGGAACTCCTTGAGATCTAAAATGACCAACTTCCGGTTTCGTCAAATGCTTCTCTTTCTTCTGCCGCAACCAATCTGACTAACACAGGAAGAATGCACCACTTTAAAATTAGAAACCATACCATGAAAGCTCTACAGGCAAGCGTCAGCTTCAGCCACAATTTTTAGCTGCTAATCAGTATTTGAACCAAAGGAGAGCAAACACATACACTGTGCCATTTTGGTTACCTGTTTAAGCACCAGCAAAACAAGTTAAAAGAAAGGGAAGACAGCTGGAAATGCAATAATATTTGTTCCCTCAGTTGTCCTCCTTTTTGCCCAGATTGAAAAATTGTTCTAACTGCCGATAAGACAGTCAATTCTACTCTCCACCAAAACCTATGGCTTTCACCTAGTTTTAATGAAGACATTAAGTGACTCAGACATTGTAATTCACAAGAATACTGTTACAAAGGAGGCAAGGACTTTAGGGCATGGTACCCATTATGAAATTTCCATTGCTTTTACCGCCATAGTCCAAGCTTAAAAATAATATCTTCCCCATTAAGATCATCAGATGAGCACACTGTTCTGAACAATTCATGAAACTTTTAACAGAAGTATACAGACATCTATCGAACCAGTCTTAATGAAGAACTCAAGCCAAAGAGATCAGAAAACTCCAACCGTGCCAAGAACGTTCCACTATCCACATTTCTCCCTAAGCTTTCGATGTTAATACCACGCAGTCATCTCCATAGCATCACGTCAAATTTACGAAAAGCAAACAAATCCCGCAAGAAAAAAGAAACAGCGTGCCGCTATTACGGACAGCGCATTCATGAGAAGTCGCACCTGTAGAGCGAAAATGCCTTCTTTCTCAACAGTCTTCACCTGGCACACGATGTTATCATCAACCCAGAGCACGGACAACGGAACCCTCGCGCCCCATTTATCCCACTGGGCTGTCATCCCGCACTTCACCGCTATGATCCCCGTCCGCTTCGAGGCGGGGCCCATCACGCCTGACACCGCCTCGATCATGCGAGCCGAGTCCGGGGTAAGCAGGGCCTCCGCGCTGAATCTCCTGATCAGGTGCTCAGCCGAAGGCGAGGTCGGGTTAACGACGGACAGAGCTCGGAAGCGGGAAATGAGGCCTCTCGAGAGGGCCGACATGGCCTAGTACGGGATTTAAGGTGGTGGGTATGGGAGTGATCGACTGCGAAGTCACCGAGAAGTTATGGGTGTTGACTGTGAGTGGTGAGTACCCCCATGGAAGAGAGGGACAGAGAGAGAGAGAGAGGAAGAGATGGTGAAGAAGAAGACGAAGGATGGGAGAGAGATTTTGCAGTAGGGTTTTAGGTTGGAGAGATGTCTGAGTCATTTGGGCTGGGCTTGAGGCCTGTTTGGACTCTTTGCCGACAACGGAAACCAACGACGGCCATGTTTTTGTTTCGTTCATGATTAAAAATCACCTGCAAAACAAACAAGCACAGGCACAGAAGCCACACCCTCGCCTTCGTCCTTCTTCCTCAATGGAGATCCACTACGCTCCTCACGACCTCCGACTCCCCAAGTTCGCCGCTCCTTCGACCTCCCGCCCGACACCTATCCTCCCCCTCGGCCCGAAGGCCCGCTCTCCTCCCTCCCACCGGGCTCCCGCCGCGGGAGCTCGCGTCTCGTCGCAGGAGAGCACGGCCGTGGCGCCGCAGCACGCTGGGGGGAAGATGGTGGTGGAGCTGGTGGGGGCGTTCAATGAGCTGACGGAGAGGATGAGGAGCGGGGTATCGCTGTCCACGAGGTCCTCCCGCATATTGTTCAAGGCCCTCAAGCTCGCCATCCCCATGTTGCAGAGCTCGCCTCTCGGCCCCGACGGCCGTCCTCCTCTCTCCAGGGCCCTCAGCGTCGCCATAATTCTCGCCGATCTTCAGGTTCTTGAACAATTCCTCTTCCTGGGTTTTGTGTTCCGATGAGTTCAAATGTGATTAGCTTAGTGCGTCATAGTAATTGGCATATGCATTGCGATTATCAAGTGCCAATTTGAATACCATCCAATCATCAGAATCTCTCACTTGGCTTTCGACCTTCCTTCTGCATATTCTTCCTGAGATGAAATTGTAAAGCAGCTGATGCTTTTTCATAGATGGATGCGGAGGTGATATCAGCCGGCATCCTCAGAGAAGTCCTCGAGGCCGGAGCGGTGTCCATCCACGAAGTGAGAGACCGGATTGGCACGGGGACGGCTCACCTGCTGCACGAGAGCTTGCGCGTCAAGAACTTCCCCTCAAAGGTCGACGTGCTGGACGACGAAAGCGCCGCCGCCCTGAGGAAGTTCTGCCTCACGTTCTACGACACGAGAGCCGTGGTCGTCGACCTGGCCCTGAAGCTCGACACGATGCGGCATTTGAGCTACCTGCCGAGGTACCGGCAGCAGATGGTCTCTCTTGAGGTCATGAAGGTGCACGCGCCGCTGGCGCACGCGTTGCGGACTGAATTCCTGTCGCTGGAGCTCGAGGATCTCTCGTTCCGGTACCTGTTCCCGTACTCGTACCTCTACGTCGACACATGGTTGAGAAGCCATGAAACCGGAAGCAAGCCCTTGATAGAAGTATACAAAGAACAGCTGCTTCAATCTTTGCAGGACGATTCCCTCCTAGCCAATCTGGCGGACGAGATTTCGGTCCTAGGCCGATATAAGAGCCGCTACAGCACTATGAAGAAGCTCCTGCGAGACGGGAGGAAACCGGAGGAAGTGAATGATATCCTAGCCCTGCGGTTATACTGAATCCAAAGTCGGGACCGGATACGAATGAGACGGGCGAAAGGGCGTGCTACAGAACGCGGGAAATAGTCCAGAGCTTGTGGAGAGAAATGCCTCACAGAACGAAAGACTACATCTCGAGGCCGAAAGCGAACGGCTATCGAAGCTTGCACATGGCTGTCGACGTGAGCGAGAATGGGCGAGCCCGACCTTTGATGGAGATACAGATACGGACCACGGAGATGGATATGTTGGCAGCCGGCGGAACCGCATCTCACTCTTTGTATAAAAGCGGACTTACTGATCCTGAGGAGGTTGTGTTGTACTGTGTCATGCATTTCTACTTGCTAATGTCTGCAAACAGCGGCATGAGAAGTGCCTCAAGACACAAAAATGAGTATCTCTTCTTTGATGCTCAGGCAAAACGGCTGAAGGTGATAATGTTGGCTGCGGCGGAGCTTGCTGCTCTGCGTCTTCAAGACCTCCCATCGCCGAATCACACGGAAATGGAGACCGACCGGAGAGATCGTGTCTTCCGCCTTCTCGACAAGAACGGAGACGGTAGGATCAGTATAGAAGAACTCATGGAAGTGATGGAAGAGCTTGGAGCCCCCGGGGATGATGCGCGAGAGATGATGCAGCTCCTCGACGCCAACAGCGATGGCTCCCTGAGCTCCGATGAGTTCGATGTGTTCCAAAACCAGGTAACACATTCCTTCCCCTTTCCATGGCTTCACTTGCGAAAACATAGCGCCTTAAGGGGTCCTTGGTTTGATATTTCTCTGTACACAGGTCGAACTAATGAGGAGTCTAGAAGACAGAGACGATCAATACAAGGCGATGTTGAACGAGAAGCTTCACTTGGACGACATCGCCGGGCTAATCCCGGCCACGGCTGCAGAACCCCGGCAATAGCGGAAAGCTGGTAACCGCTCTTTTCTCTCGTAGATACTCGTGATAGGTACTTGTACAATGCAAGATGCTACTGTGCATTTTGAGAATTTGCACTTAACCAAAGAGGTCAACATTTTAGGAAAGACATTTTGTTGTTACCAAAGTCATTGGATCCTGAACAGCTTCTGGTATTATTTGAACATCAGAAAGTACACAGGAAAACAAAGACAGTCCTTGGTAAACAACATGAACATGTACATGCCAAAAACTCATAAGAGCCCTCAAAATCTTGAAAGAAAAAAAAGAACCCAAGTATCATTGTAGAAGCTGCGGAATCCGTCTCTCTCAGAGCTCCTCCGCGTCGCGGCCTTTGCCGGCCAAGTTGTCCTTGATCTCCTGAGACTTGTGCTTTGCGGCTTCTAGGGTCTCGCTGGCTTTGGCCTTGGCCGCTTGATAGCCTTCCTCGGCCTTCTCTTTGGCCCAGTTCAAGCGCTCGTCGGCCTCCTCTTGCTTCCTCTTTGCCTCCTCTGAGGCCCTCTTTGCGGCCTCTGCGGCCTCTCTCCTTTGCTTGTTCTGCTTTTTCGGATGCCTTCTGCTTCGATTGCTCTGTTGTCTCGGCCCCCTTCTGCTTCGCCTCTGCAGCCCTCTCTGCCGCTTTCTCCTTCGACTCTTCCGCCTTCTTCGCTGCCCTTCTCCTTCAACTCTTCCGCCTTTTCTGCTGCCATTTTGGCAGCGGCCTCGGCCTTTTCCTTTGCGTCTTGGGTTGTGGCACTCGCCGTGTCCTTAATGTGCTCAGCCGTTTCCTTGGCTGCATTCTTGACTTGCTCGGCCTTCTTGGCAGCCGCGTCCTTCAGCCCGCTCGACTTCTCGGCCGTGGCTCTATTAGCTTCCTCGGCTTTCTCAGATGCTGCGTTCCTCACGTTGCTGGCCTTCTCGCTGCATATTGACCAGCTCCTACTCATCATAACATTTGAAACATGTTTGAAAGTGAAAACATCTACACCATAATGAACTTGGAAAGTCAAGCTCACGGACGCAACAACAATCATCGTACTAACCAGAGGCCATGTCGTGGACCTTGTCTTTGGCAGTCTTAGCAGCATCGTGGTCTTATCGGAGGCTCTTTTCGTGGCGCTCTCTTGGTCTCGTCCTGCTTTAACCCTAGACCTTCCGAGAGCTTCTCCTTCGCCCACTCAGTCCATGACTCTGGGGATTCCTTCGCCTCTTTCCTGGCATCCGCCGCCTTCTTGCCTGCTTGCTCCGTCTTCACCTTGAATTCCTCGAAGTCCTCGCCTTCTTCCTTGGTCGAAGGCATGTGCCCGACCCCGGAGCCGCTGCATCCGGGGGCGAGAACCGCCAACGCTACCGCAGCGGCCATCATAAAAGAGCCAAAAGGGTTTTCTTGAACCATGGACGTATGCAACAAAGCCACTACCTGAGTTTTTACAGGTATTTTGAAGTTTATCTTCTAGTCTCTGGAGATGCTCGCAGAGGGAGAGAACGTCGGGCCGCCCGGGCTTTTTAAAAGCGTGTACAAGAGGCGGTAAAAGATAGTGGGGGACATGGCACGCGACAGGTGTCTAGCCACGTGGCAGCGAGGGATGCCGGGGATGCTGTGAGGCTGCCACGTGTCGGCATTTTTCCAAGTGTCGGCTCCACGTCCTAGTTTGCTGTCTGGGTAGGTCAAAGCAGGCACAGAGTAGGCAGTTCTACTTTCTACGGCACCCAGCGGATTCTAGTTACACTCGCTTTGTTTCACTGCACTTTCTCACATCATCGTTACACGGTGATCTCCAATACATTTATCAAATACGAACTCGCGACGTATATCCACATAATACTTAAGTGAAGTCGAAATCTGTGGTCGTTACGTTCACAGTAACCTTGCTAATCGAAATCCATTGCACGATGAAATATCCCACTTGGACCCTTCGACAGCACATTGAATGAGGCTTGTACTCGTAAATTTGTTCGATTCATACCAGTGACCACGTCGTGAATCGCTATACGTTGCGGTCATATGCCGGTGTTTTAGACCACACCAAGCAAAGTCCGATTGAGGAAATTTGTCACGTTTGCCTATCATTGTCTCATGATGCCCGTAGAGATTCGATTATCACGCGACATCGAGAGACTCCATCTTCGTGGTCACTTGATCGAATCTATGCTCAGCTCGGTCCATTGATTCAAAGATCAAGAGGGATTCAAGCACCAAAAACACTCCCCCTAAACCATCTCTAGACATTATTAATGTGAACCGATTCGGATGGTTCAATTTCATCAGTAAAAACAACAAGTTCGTTGACTGAGCTGAAGACCAAAGTCAAAGGGAATCCAAAGTCATAAAACCCAGGAAAAACGATAACCTTAAAAACAGAGAAAAGGCCGCAAAGAAAAAGAGAAACGAGAGACTGGGTCAGCTGATCCTTCTTTGCAACACAAATCTTAATATACCCCCCATGGAACAAATTGGCCTCAAAGCAAATGCATGTCTTAGACAAGCACGAGCAAAGTTATTTCGAGTGCAGGGTAAACAATGGATCGAACTGAATAAGACAGTAACTATTTTTCTGCCTACCTGCAAGAATCAAAAGCTCTTGGACTGACAAATTACTAGATTCCTAAGAAAAATGTTCAATTCTATCTAACAATCAAAAGCAAAACTCAGATACAGCATCTACATCTTTCTTTCTTGAAATGCAGTTTACTAACCACCAAGCATCGCGATCCCATGTTTCCCCATGTCTCCTCAGCATTCAATCCCATGTTCAGCAGATAACCCCGATCCTGTTCCAAACCACATTTAAGCTTATTCAGCATAAGGAAGATCTGTACACCAGCATAGCGGATGGCATGATACTTGGATTTGGAAACAAGATCTAGGAGTAACACTCCAGGGGAAAATATTTTCTTACTCTATCTTACAATGTGGACTAGGAAGAGGCCCTGCACGTCTTTTTATTGTGGCCGAGACCTTTGCACTTGCTGCACTGGAGTTGGCGTTTAATCAAGTCCACTGATTCAAATTGCTTCATCTTTGGCCGCCCAGGTGGCCGTTTGGTAGGAGGTGGAGTCACGGTAACAACTGCTTCAGCTGATTCACTCAAACCGGCTTATCCACATTCGGGACGGGATTATTGACTCAGCGTAGGTAAGGCGGTAAGTTTCAACCGCGAAGTATCTGGAGCAGTAGTCATAAGTGCTCCTCTCAATGCACTCAAAGACGGCAATAGCATGGCAACAGGGCAAACCTGTAAGTTGCCATCCCTTACAGCTGCAGTCCCAATGATCGATATCAACAATATCACAGTATCTCCACGAACTTCAAAGGTGCTACCTTCCAAGAGTAAAACCTGAAGTGAATGCGACAGTGAAGCTTCCATTTGGAGCTTCTCCTCCTTAGATGGGGTTAACTTTGACACCCACTGACTGGAATCAACTCGGCGTGCATATATGGATTCCATCATCCTTCCTCGCAAAGTATCAATCATCTGTGTGATCGGCAGTTCGTGTGCCTCTGACACCCAACTATAGAACTCTTGCCCGAAGTTTGATGTCATGTGGTTACCTTGCTCCCGCGAAGAACGCATTCGCCCAATGCTCTGGCTCACTCTGTACAACCCAATCGTAAGCATCGGGAGATATACCCCTTATGTTCTCAACTGCATGCTGAAAACCGTCGATCCTTGGCGCCTGAGCCGCACATAAAAATCATTAATCATGAATCGCCTTGCTTCATGAGAAAACTGCCCCTTCAAAATCCTTGTTAAGTTTTTCAACCAGATGGCGCAGGCAGTAGCTGTGGTAGCAGTTGTCAAATATCTCAGCCAGAGATTTCTTAAACCATTCTGAAAATCTGCAACAAAAGTGATCTGCTGAGAGGTGGCATTGCAGATTTCAGCTCTTGCAAAAACCAATGCCAGTTATCCTCAGTTTCATCATCTACTACGGCAATAGCTACAGGAAAAATTCCGTCATCCCCATCGATAGACGTTGCGGACAAGAGCATACCCTGGTATTTTGAGTTAAGAACGGTGCTATCCAGAAACAGGAGAGGGCGACAACCCTGTTGGAAACCAGATATTGAGGCATGAAATGAGATAAATAGACGGTGAAAGCTCGAGTCCTCCTTCGTCGTAAAGGTAGCGAAGCTGCCTGGATTCGTTTCCTTTATCTTATCACAGAAAAAGGGCAAAAGTGTATAAGCCTCTTAATAGGAGCCTTGAAGCTGCTCCTCGCAATTCTTTTGCACGCCATGCTTGAGAATAATTCAATTGAATACCATACTCCCTCCGGATATCATCAGCAATGTCTTTTTGGCCTATAATTTGGAGAAACTTTCAACTTTACTTTATAATGCTCCCAACCCAACCCCTTGTTGCCCGATACCAGCTTTAACAGTGGCTCCTTCACATGTATGTTCCGCCATTCATTTTCTTGATGCAAACCAACTGAGTTGTTGCTAGCCTAGACGCATATATCCGCCATGGACAACCCTCAGACTTGCATTTACGCTAACACGATGACTGTCATTCTTCTTATATCTGTAAGCGAAGCCATGCCGATCGAGTATTTATGCAAGGCTTCTCTGAACTCACTAAAGCTATTAAAACCTTTGATCTATACCCGTGATGGTTTCTCCCACTGCAGTGCTGCTCTACGATGCTGTTCATCACTGGAACTTGCGGGAATGCTGCATATAGGGGCGCCCATCGCACACATCCAAGTCAAGCCGGTCGCTCATGTTGTCATAGGCTGCATCAACAGGCACAACCAGAGGGGACCACCTGTTCCGAAACGGTCGTTCTGCTCGACCTGCATATCCAAATGCCCCAAGTATCTCAGCATAAAGCTTTTGACACTTACAGCAATGATTATCATTGTTGGCTCACTTTACAAGGGAAAACATGACAATGTTCCAGTTCAATCACCACAACTCATCGGAAAATAAAAAGAGTCAGATTGAGAACCAGCTGAACAATATTTACCAAATAAACAGGAGCCAGTAATTACTACCTACTAGCAGGCATGTTTGGACAGATTTCGAGCCGCAGCTTCCTCCGAGATTACGAACACATCGACGGTGCCGGAATCGCCCAGGAAACTGACCATTCGTTGCAAGTCTTTAATCTTCGAGATCGTAATCAAAGTTTTCTTGTTACCCGGGAGGAAGTACTTGATCGTTATCGCGTCAGCGCCGCAATTGAACATACTCGGCAACTTCCGCGCGAAAGTCATTCAGCTGAGTCTGCTGATCGATATCGATCGCATACGCCTCGCCCCCATTGTAAGATAACGTCCCATCCTGATCGCCACGAACTCGCCCCCCGACTGGCATATCGCTATTACTTTGTTCGCCGCCATGCCCGACACCAATCCAACAGCAAGAACGGCTAAATCAAAACCAGGGGCGGGCTAGCGAACCGCTCGTTAGGCCGCAATCTTGGCGATTTCTGGGTAGCCGTACGTGAAGTTCTCCATCGACCCCTTTCGTCGAAACAAGAAGAAGATGAAGAAGAAGAAGTGGCGGAGGTGATTCGAAACCCTAGAGCTGAAGCTGAAGGACGATGAAGAAGGCGGGGACTGCGCTTCGGTTTTGGGCTCGGTTTGTCGCTTAAGCCTTTTCTTTGACTTTCGACTAAAAAATCTAAGAATTTGTATTTTATCAAAGGCCACCTTACCATTAAAATATGAAAAATAGAATAAAAAAATAAATAAGTTTGTGTAATTTTCCACCAACAGATTTTATCCCATTTCATTTCACCAAATATCAAAGACCAATGGAACTCATCGGCGGTGTGCAAAAGGAATCGATGGAACCGCCGGAAATTGTCCGGGTCGGGCCGGATCGATCGGTTTCGGAGCGATTCCCTAGGGCACCGATCCAGTTCCTATTTTCAGCAGCGATTTAATTATGATTTTTACTATTACTATCAGTGTTATTATTGGCAATTTTATAATTATTATAGTGATTTTAAACCTAATTAATTACAATTTTGTGTACTTACGATTTTTATTATTATTAGTAGTATTACGGTGATTTTGACCTAATTTAATTGTGATTTTATGATTATGATTATGGTTATTATTTAATCTTTGATTATATTTTCTTATTTGAATGATTCTGTTTATATAAATATATATAGTATATATTGAATAGCAATCTCAAAGTGAGCGGAACAATTCTTTATCGCAAGTTTTCTCAATACAACTTGGCAGGATTAACGTAATAAGGTCATATTTTTTCGCATCCCTTTGATTGAAATTTCTTTAAATTAGCCTTCTGATTGATGAATTACATAATGGGATATTATATAGCATTTAATCTCGCTTTGCTTTCAATGTTGGCCATATCCATAATCCGACCGTTAGGGAAAACGCCTTTTTTCACCGAATAATTTCATCCGAAAGGAAAAATAGCTATTTCTCACGCAATAATTGAGCATTTTTTTTAAAAAAAAGGCGTGGAATGTTTTCCTCAAATATCTAATTGTAACTCAGCGGATTAATGTTTAAATGGTCGTGTTATTTCGCCTTCCAATTCAATAAAGTTCCTTTAAATCAGCTTTCTGGTTGATGAATTACATACCAACTTTCAAATTGTCAATGTCTGTGGTTTTATAACCCGTGCAACTGGAAATTTCCCTCCGTCAGCCATGGAGAAACTTTAACCCATGTAAGAATTCTCCCCCATTTATGGTCACTCGAGTTTACATCAGTTTGAAAAACTATCATGAGATTGTGGCGATGTCATCGACAACTCAATTTTTCAGCAACCCGCACACATATATAACAAGAACAAGATCGTTGTGAGATTTAAATAAAAAGTTGGGTAAGTTATATTATAGTTGATTGAATAACACCGGGGGCTTGGAATACACCGTGCGGCGAAAAACCACCTGTGGTCTACCCGATCCCGTTGAGGGGGGAGAGGGTGAACGTCAGAGTAAATGGGATCAGATAAGGTGTGGTTTTTCAAACTAGCTTCAGATGCCAATGGGGGCATAGAAAAGAACCAATTCCTTAGTGAATAGGGATAACGTTCTTGGATTAATGTCAAATGTCAAATGGGATCTGCTACACATTTCAACAAGGAGAGAAACCTCTGTTGTGTCAGGTGAGATCAAGAAGAGCTATAGGCGAAAGAGAGCATTGCCTAAAAGGCGCAATTGGTTCGAATGCAAACACTTGTTAGGGAGAGATTAATTGCCTGAACGACTTTGATTAAACGGAAGCTACCAATGGAGTGGAGTTGTTCTATTGGCCGAGCGTTCACCATACATGTAAGTCCCAAGAAGTGGCGTTGATGGAACCAAAGTAACACAATGCAAGGAAGCAATAGGATAGCCCTCAATGTGGGCGTTGTGAAATTGGGTGGGGAGAATTTCACGGATCGATTCTTTTGTACTCACGTACCTTTGTGAGTAGTCCTTGTGGCGTCGAATGATGAGCGAGTGATGCAGAGGGATGATACAACTGGTTCGTGAGAGTGATGTCAAGTGCTTTGTGCTAGCAATTCTAAAATAGAAAGATTATATCTCCATAGAGGTTTCAAGGTGAGATTTGCCTCCCGTGCACAAACTAATTAGTAGCTAATGCCACTCTCCTAATGAAGCCATGGCAAGCCAAAACTAGTTATGGAGCTGAAGTGTTCTGTGTGTCTAGCTTGAAAAGACTTAACTAATAACCATATATAAATGTAGACAGAGAAAGATTGCCCAAGTTAAGCTGTGCGCAGTACGATCCAATACAAAAAATAATGTTCACTATACTGTTCTCAGGAACTACAGAAGGAAGGATGGTCTAGTGTTCTCAATTCGCTACGCAACGCACCAGCTATTCCACGGCCAAGGAACTGCCAAGGATCTGTCAGCCCGTGACACAAGCATCTGTTGTTTATAATAGTAATTATTTCCATTTTTCCCTTAATGAAGACAGTCAAAGTTGCATAACAGGAGGCAATTTTCACCCATCGTCCATATTGTGCAAGTTACATTATTCACACTACTCCGCTGCTCTGCGCTGCAGTCCTTGTCTCCCTCGACTTTAAGAGGATACTTTAGCTGCTGATGATAAAGTCATCATGGATCCGGACATCATCACAATGCTACAATGACATGTTCGATCTTAGTTATCGATCAAGAGCCCATTGATTGGCCAATGTTTCTGAGAATAAGAGTCGTGCGCGAGTGACTGCATCCAACGAACACAAACATGAACCCTGTCAACACAAGTCCTAGCAGCAAAAGGGAAATGAGAGAAGTTGAGGCAATTACGCTACCTGCTCCTGCGAGCGGAAGTACACGAAGGGAGTGTAGTGTAGGAAATTCGAAACTCTTGATGTGTATATGTCAGCATACCTGCATTTGTTAATGTTGAGCCAAACGAACATCCATGAGGACTCCTCATTGCTCCTATTTTTGATTGTAGATTCAGAATGCATTTTAAAGGGGAAAAAAGTAGTACTTCTCAATTTGTCTCATCAAGTGGCTTTTTATCCCATAGACCTGCTCGCGACAGATAGCCCCACCTAATGATAAGTCAAGAACGAGCAAATTACTTTCATAACGTCTCAACTGTGATGGGAGAGCACAACAAACGAGTTGACTATTTAAATACATCATGATTAAATCAGAATTTCTGCAACTTAAGCAGATCAAGCAGCACACCTTCTATTGAAACAGCTCCGCCATCTGTTTCTAATAGGCGGTGCTATTTTTCTCGTCTAGTCTTTGCATGACAATCAGCAACTTCTGCATGCTTTCAGTGAGGTCCTGATCATTCATGCCTGTCGCAGCTAGTGTCTGGATATTCAGAGAAAAGCGAATCAAGGCTGTGCAACATTGCAAGATATCGCCCACTTAAGTAATGACTTCCAGACATAAGCCAAAACAAGAAGATAGAGATGTGATTGGAACTATTACAGAGGTAAGAAGAAGATAACAGCATTTATGGCCTCACAATTTCCAGCCCCCAAAAAAAGAGGCTAAATAGCCTTCCTTACCTGTGCTGGACGCCCTTTATTTTCGCTCTGTGCGAAACGAGCCGCAGCTGGTTAAAGAGATCCCGGACAACCTCTTTTTGGTTTATGAGATCTATCAATGTGGCTCTGTGATCTCGGCTTGAATTAAAGCGCTGTACTGTAGTGTCAACAGCTTTGTTAGAGAAAGCGAAAGTGAGAATATACAAGTATTGCACCATAGCCATGGAAAACTCTTATACATGACCAAAAACATTTCCAAACATTACAAATTATGACTATAATCCCCATGAGCTGAAACTTTCTTTTTTCCTATAGATGTTGCTGCATTACTATATCTCTTGACTGAAAGGAACCCAATAAGAAG
Organism: Psidium friedrichsthalianum; assembly: GCA_019149425.1. Classification (NCBI taxonomy): domain Eukaryota; kingdom Viridiplantae; phylum Streptophyta; class Magnoliopsida; order Myrtales; family Myrtaceae; genus Psidium; species Psidium friedrichsthalianum. The sequence goes on from JAGVVM010005893.1 coordinate 29,081, forward strand.
AAATCATGAATTCCTACAAATATTTATGTTTAGTTTGGTCGGATATGCATATCCTATAAAATAACTACTGTCACTAACCTCCTCCTCCAATTCTCGACAGATTAATGCTGTTCTCCATCGTAAATGAAGTTTGGACTGACTGACATCTGTTATATATGGTCACCCACATATAATATTTCATCACCGTGTATTACCGAGAGAATTCTCTACCATTTGAGCACTTCCCCCTGAATACAAGCCCCTGCATCAGGGAAACATATAAGTGGAGAAAACACAAGCTGACAAAACATGTCAAACATTTAATACTAAACCATCATCAGAAAAGAGGTCAAAAAACTTTCTTGGGCTACTTCTGACAAATTAGCACTCTTTATGAAAAGCATTCCTTGTACTTAACGCATGTTTAAAAAAAAAAACCCAACTGAAGAAAACAGTCATTCAGGTGAAATTTACCTTTTTTTACTGCATTTGATGGGAACAAACTTCAAATTAACTAGCAATACAGTAAATTTTCTCGACTTGATGATGATCAAGGGTTCTTAACTATCGTCTGCTTCTAGGAAAAGAAACTTCACCCTCTCAAAATACATTCTGCTAACAAGAAACTTCACCCCCATGCTAGGAAATTTTGCCATCTCGACTCAGGCAAGGGTCGCTGATGCTGGACTTCTTATAAGCAACAACATGAAATTACTTCAGTTATTTCAACTTCCTTCGATCCACAAACCGCCTAGATTTCTTCTTTCTAGCATATACAAGCACTTTCTGTGGTAAATGATGAGAACAAAAAGATAGTAATCAAAGGGACGTCTCTCAAACAATAAAACTCTGCTGCCGAACATGGCATCTCATGGACAAAACATGGCATGGGTTCGATAGTATGGAGATAGATCACCTGTACGAGCCTTGAAACAAGGACGCATCAGACCCTCATCAGTGACCACTTCGTACAGTGGATGTGACATCTGGAAAAATTCTGGCTTCTTCGCTGATACAATAACCTGCAATACGAGAAAAAGGATGTATATATTGCATAGTAGTACGCTTGATTGTCTGGAGGTTGTTCTGAAAAGTCCGCATATTTCGTTTTATTGCAAGACCGCGAACTATATCCAAGTATGGAGAGAGCTGCTGGATTCCTTTAAAGGTTACTTGAAAATATTTCAAAATCCACCACAAAACATTCACCTTCCATTATGTGCATTTAAAATAAACTCTTGACCAGAGCTTATTTCTTGAGAGCTCTTAACGATGTAATACAGCCAGAGCAAATAGTAAGTAATCAGAAATGGATCCACTTACAATGTCAAATAGATCACGCCAGTCCATATCATTAGGGAGAAATCTGTTAAAGGAATGCTTCATCATTTTGTCTGTGTAATGATAATCTGAGTTGGTGATAAGCAGAAGTTTTTTACCCGCCTGATGCAATAAAGACAACAGTAAAATAAGAGTATAACATCTCCACCTACTTTATTGGGGCCAGTAACAAGTCATACCTCCTTCTGATCCAACAGGGCTAGAGGTAGTTCCAGATCAGGCTCCACAAACAGTTCAGGCTTAGACATTATCTCACTCTGCATAAATGCTAGTAACAGTCAGTTTATCCAACACCAGAACAAGTACATCGATAGCTCTGTGTGTGTATAGATAGGTACACACAAACACACCCGCCCATGCGCACACGCATATAGTCATTACCTTCAGCTGACCTTCTACGTGAGCCCTGAAGAGAGCCTTTCCAACAGCCTGATGACAATTTCATGAATCACTAAGAGACGTGACGAAAATTCACCATTATTGAGAATTAAAAAGAGGGACATTACCTTGTAAAGCCCTTTATAGTCAAGCGGACCAACTTCTGCTGCTATAGATCCATCATCCAATCTATCAACCATCTGGTAGCACTCCAAGATATGTTAACAAGTGTTTTTTGTATTGGAAAAAAGTATGCCTCTCAAATTGGGCAAGGAAACAAGATTTATTCAGCACTATAAAACTGAAAAAGTGGATGAGGGGGCGGGGGAGGGAAGAAAAGTATTGAAAATGGAAAAGCTATCAAGAGTTCAACATAATGAGAGAAGCAGAAACAGAGAGATCAATGGAAAAATGCATTTCAGCCAACAACACAAATTCTACCCAAAGAAAGGGCAAAAACAAAGGAAAATAGGACATTGAGTGTACTGAAGAAGTTTGGCTTTTTCATAATATTCGAACACAAGATTAGATAGTAGAATGATTTTATTGCAAAAAATTACTTGCATATAGGCCACAGCTTCTGAGACGGAGAACAGCGTATTAAGGAACTCCCATTGACTTTCTTTCCGCAAATCCACCAGTTCCCTCCCGTAAATCTCACTTCAATGAGTCAAAGTGAACAGATGTCAGAAATACTAATCAAGTCACAGCGGAAGAGAGATTCAAAACTTATGGAGCCAACTTAAAATCCAAGTTTGGAAGATTGATACTTGCGATATAATCATAAGGCACACCTATAGCCAAAACTAGATAATCTGCTTGACAGAGCCATGTTTAGTTTCTTTAGTTCCCTGCAGTGTCTCAATAGATTTTGGAGGCATAATAGCTCATTGCATGTGCATATGATAGATATTGTTTGACTCGTATTCTCCAATAAGTTGTCACTTAACAAAGAAAGGCAACCATCCTGCTGATTTTGGATTTGTCAATAGACTTTACAGCACAAACCCTACCTCACAGCCCGGGTAGATAACATCTGTGTGCCATGCATGGCCCTCTTCACATAACCAAAACGATCGGCCTTGACCAAATTACCACGTTCTTTGTCTATAACCAGACCTCTGATAACCTGATGACAGAAGTTCACTAGAAAAACTTAGTTCCAGTGGATGGATCCTGTAAACTGAAGAGCTGTCATCACCAAGGAAGATCCTCACCAAGTCCGGGTCAAAAGATAGTCCATCGACAGGAAAACCCATGTTCTTCAAATTCTCCATGCAGTAATCGTAAGCACGCCCTTCCCATGCCTGTCAGAATACGATATGATAAGAAACTATCCAACAGGAAAAACTTGAGGAATAGAATAAAAGACTATATGTAAGGATTCCACACTTGCAAAAACTTTCATGGCAGACATATAAATTGCAAAAGCCAAATTAAGTAATTAGTACATTCTATATTCTAAGTTGGCTTAAAGATCTCTACAGGTAGTAACATCATGAGATAAAACTACTTTCAAGACATGCTTCCGTTAAATCACATAGACTACAGGTTTCAACAATCTCTCCCAGTCACTCTTGATATGAATAGGGGAATAGAAATTACCATCACATTGTAGTGCATCAAAGTGTAGTCCATGTCGTAACCAATGGCACTTATGGATCGAAGATTCAACGTACGGCTACAGAATATGCCACGAGGAGAATATCTACACGAAAAAGGACTCTGCACATTACAAGAATTTGTAGCAACATTAGCAATAACAATCCCTAGGCCACGGGCCCATGGAATGCCATTTGCAATAAATCAAGCCCACAGAAACAGATCCATGTGAGGCAGATCACACTTCACAACACATTGTTAGAGATAGACAGAAAGCCAGAAATTAAATTAGAACACAATTGCAAAAGGTGCCAGGAAAACCACATCTCAGATGTCATGAAATATTCACTGGACACATTCAAACTTAAACAGCACGGTGCAACAGGTGTAACACCTTTCATATTTGGATTTTGCATGAGGGGCTGAATGTGAATCACGTACTTTAATATGCTTTTGTGCTAGATGACTGCTTGCTCTTAGAATTTGAAACCACTCTCCACTTTTTCAACACTCCTGTAGCACTTAAGCAAGACCTTATATCATACTAACAACATAGAAAGTGGACTCAAGTCAAACATAAAGTCTGAGACCACGATCCAACGAAAGAGACGTAAGCAGGGTTAAGAGCATATGGTCCAAATGGGTCGTGTCACATGATCCGGCATTAACTTCAAGTAGATAAAGAAGTGAAACTGATACTTGACAAAGAAAAGAACTTGAGAGGGAGAGAAAGGGAGAGCTCAACTAACAGGAATACCGAATTTTCTTAAAAGATCCTCAGCTTCATCAGCTTCCATTTTGGCCACTTCCTCAATAGGGCCTTCTAATGTGAGCTGACCATCAATTCCTGCACACAAACCAAACTGAAATCACATGATTCCCAATCAACGCCCACCTTCTAAAGCACCATCACTGGGCAACAATCCGAAGACGAATCACAAAAGCAAGAATGGGCCGAAAAAAAAGAAGAAGCAAGAACTCAGAATTCCCATCCACAAAACAACCGACACAACCATCAGTTCATTGTCGTCCCCAAGCAAACAACAGAAGCCAACCAAAAACCTACCAAAAGCCTCAAGGTGCTCCCTTTTCACGTTCAAATCGCCCTTAGTGCTCTCCCCGAGGTAATCGATGTCGCACTTGCTCGACGACGTCGCGTAGAACACCTCCCCACCCCCACCCCCACTCTCGGCGGGCTTCTCACTCACGCTCCTGCTACACCGACACGTGAACAGATTCACGCTGACGCTGACGCCTCGAGCGAAACTGGGTTTCAGCGCGAGGACGCCATGGCTCTTGATGTAGCGAGAAGGAGGAGGAGCAGCCATCGGGACAGGGGTCTCTCCTGGACGACGGAACCCGAAGGTAAGCTCCGACGGGGATGACGTGGCTCGCATTTTCTTGGAGATGGGTTGTGGCGAAAAGTAGGAGAAAAGAGAGAGGAAGCAAGAACAGGAGAGCAAGTAGACAGCGGACGACCTTGAGAATCAGAGATATATCCGAACTTACACATGAAAGGGATTGACGGATAGGGTCTGCGTTTGTGCAAGGACTCTACTCATTTGTTTTACATTCACCCACCCACATGATCAAAAAACTAAAGATAAATCCCCAGCAATCTGTTTGACCGAAATCACTCACCGTTGACACTAAAATAATCTATCATTCCTCCCATTTGACAAGTGAGCTGGCGAAAAAATTTAGCACTGCGATACGCGCGGTACCTAAACTTTGACATTTTTAATGTCCTTTAATAAAAAAAAAAATAAGATCTTGCCACAAAACCGAGTCGCCCGTAGGAGATGCCTCTATATCTCTTTCTCGACTCTTGAACCGAAATTCACAATAAAAATTTTGATAATAATGTAAAGATAAAAATAATAGCGCAACACTATTTACACTCTTTGTATGACAAAATTCACCTAATTTGTATCAAAAAGATAAAATTAAACTTAACTATTTTATTGGAATTTAAAGTGGTGGCTTCAAATTTATTTACTTTCTTTTTCTTTTTTTTTTGGCTTTTCAGTTTCTATGTATGATTTGGCTGTCACAAAGATAAAATTCCCATGTATATGACTAAGGCTGCATTTGGAAAGACTTTTGGGGAAAGTCTTTGGGAAATGCAAAGGCCTTTAGACTAAAAGAATTTGGTGAAATGCAAATGCTGTTTGGTAAACAAAAATTTAAAAGTTTTTACACTGATTAGCAACTGAATATTTTAATATTTTTTGAATTTTTTTATGATTTCTTTTTATAATTTTTTTTCTTTTCTTTTCCTTTTTTTTCTTTCTCCATACCTCCAGCCGATCTGTTGACCGGCCAGAGCGCCGCCGGCGAGGCCGAGCCCCGCTTGGCCACGGCGGGGCTCAACCTCGCAAGCCCAGATCTGGGCTTGCGAGGCCTCGCCGTCGCCGGGCGAGGCAACGACGGCGAGGTCGAGCCTTGCGCCGTCGTTGCCTTGCCCGGCAAAGTTAAGGGTGTACCTCGACGCGAGGTTGAACCTCGCGCCATCATTGCCTCGACGGGCGACGTCAAGGGTCGACCTCGCAAGCCCAGATCTGGGCTTGCGAGGTCGACCCTCGCCCGGCCATGGCGGGACACGACCTCACCGTCGCCCGACGAGGGATCTGGGCTTGCGAGGTCGACCCTCGCCCGGCCATGGCGGGACACGACCTCACCGTCGCCCGACGAGGGATCTGGGCTTGCGAGGTCGACCCTCGCCCGGCCATGGCGGGACACGACCTCACCGTCGCCCGACGAGGTAGCAGGAGGTGGGAGGGGGTGCGCGGAGGGTGAGGGTGGTGGTGATTGCTGCGGCGGCGGCGACGGCGACGGCGCTTGCTGCGGTGGCGGCGATGGCTGAGGTTGGTGGTCTCGGCGGTGGTGTCCAAATGCCTAAGGCCGAAAATTCCTTGTGAAATTTTTTTATTAGTTATCAAGCTGGCATGGCTCACGCGCAGATCTAGTCAACAATAAAACAAAAATAAAAGGTTGGAAAAAAATATAACAATACGTATTAAAAAATAACAAGCAGGCGGGGAGGTCCCTGGGGGGAGAGGGGGATGAGGGAGGAAGGGGGGAGAAGGGAAGGCGGGGGGGGAGGAAAGAAGAGGAGAAGAGGGGCGCGGGAGGTTCTAAGAAGGGTGTGTCGTGAGGAGGGGAGATTACGGTACGCGCGTCTAGGCTATGTCATAGGTGCGGCGTGGTGGGCTGAGGGAAGTGAGGGGGGAGGGGGGAGGCGCTCGGTGGGGGGGGGGGAGGGGAGAAGGAAAGGAAAGAGGGAGGAAGAAGAGGGGGAGGAGGGAAGAAGAAAGAAAAGGGAGGAAGGAGCAAGAGGGGGGGATAAGGAGGAAGGAAGAGGAGGGAAGAAGGGCGGAGACGAGGAGGAGAGAAAAGAGAAAGAGGAAAAGGGGGAAGGGGGGAGAGGAAAAGGGAATAGAGAGGGAGGGTGGGAAGGGAGAAAGAGGAAAAGGAGAGAGGGAAGGGAGGAAGAGGGGGAGAAGAGAGGAAGAGAAGAAGAAAGAGGG